>ML805366.1:301250-316445 GCA_009831015.1 Picea engelmannii | reverse complement strand
AAAACTGCAAAAAGTGTGAGAGAACCAGTTAACAAAAATACTAAAACATCCACATCTGGTGGGGTTACTAGAGTCGAATTGGGAAACCTTTTGGATAATTTTAAAACAGACCTTTTAGGAACAATTGGCTCTCAATTAGACACTTTGAAGATTAAGAGAAAGCAATAAGAGGAAAACCCTGTCCTAAGTATATTTTGCCCAAAATGCAGAAAAAGGCATCCTTTACAAGAATGTCCTTTGGACAATGTTCTTGTATGTGCAATATGTACTGAAAATCAAAAAACAGAAGATTGCCCATCCTTACCTGGATTGCAAGCAATATTTAAGGGAGGGGAAGCTCCAGGGACTTCATCTGCGCCTAAGAGGCCTTGGCAGCCTAGAAATCCAAATACAAATGCATATCAAGAACCATCCCCACAATCTTCCGGCTATTATCCACCCTTCTCTCAACAACAACAACACCCATGGAACTGGCCAAATTGGCCTTCACAAAATGCCCCTGATCAACCTTGGTACCAAGGATGGAGAGATCCAAACTTTGGAAATCACTAACAGCAGCATGCAGTACCAACCCCCCAGAATCCATACATGCAGTATCCTCCAAATATGCAACAATTGTTGCCTGGTTTTACTCCACCTCCGTTACCACCCATTCAACAAAACCCTCAACAGCCTCAAAATCCACCACGTCCTACCATTCTGCCCGCTCAACCCATTCCAAATCCTAACCATAGACCACCCCTACAACTCCATAATGTTGATTTCCAGAACTATCCAGCTTACAACATAAATCCTATTTCTATACAAGAAGTACAGCTGAGATCTGGAAAGATTTTAAATAAAAATCAACCCATAACAAAAACAGCACCAAAGGTAATCATTGAAGAACATGAAGATGAGCCTACAGATAATTTGTCAAATGAGACACCCATGAAAGATGTTATCATTCCAAAACAGAAAGAATCTGAAGCACATCATAACACACAAACTCAAGTTCCCAAACACCTCCTTTCCCTGAAAGGTTGCTTATTGAAAAACCAATTGTACAATCTGAGTTTGACATCATGACTGAACTGAAAAATGTTTGTGTCAATATTCCATTGTTACAGGCAATCAAAGATGTTCCCATCTATGCCAAAACCATCAAAGAAATCTGCATTAAGAAACTAGGTCAAAAACAGAAGGATCCACCCACAATACATCTAGTAGGACAATTATCAAATTATATTTCTGAAACACCTAAAATTGTAAAGTATGCCAACCCAGGGAACCCAATAGTTTCAGTGACTATCAATAATGTTTCTATTGGTAATACTTTAGTTGATCTAGGTGCAGCCATTAATATAATGACCAACAACACAGTGGAACTGTTACAATTAAATCAACTCCTTCGCCCTACTCCTACAGTTCTTGAACTGGCTGACAGAACCACTATAAAATCTGTTGGAGTTCTTGATGACATCCTTGTGACGTTAGCCTCATGGGAATATCATGTTGACTTCATGATTATTCATTCAAAGGACCCCACAAAAGGCCATCCAATCATTTTAGGGAGACCTTGGTTGGCCACAGCCAACGCTTTCATAGGATGTCGTGGTGGAGATATGTTTATCTCAAATGGTATTTCTTCACAGAAACTTACTCCTATAATTTGATAACTGTCCCACTAGATTTATTGTGGGTGGATGAGGATGAGAATGAGGAATGAGGAACTTCTATTCTCTATTGATGAGATCCATGCACTACAAGAACCTACAGAGGACAACATTTTAAGTCAATTTCTTTATGTGACAGAAAATGTTGAGTTCCCACATACCTATCTTCAATATGATCAGATTTTCAGAGAGGATTTTCAGGAACGAAGTGAGTTATTTTCCTCATTTTCACCATCCATGGTTTTCACTGTTTCTAAACACTCAGGGACATATACCATTCCAGTAGAACTTAGTCCAGGTAGATGTCTATACATCAACTCTGAATTGAGTCTCAGTCAACAGGAACAGTTGACAAAACTTTTGAAAGAACAGTCAGGGGATTTCACTTGGGAATACATTGATATGAAGGGAGTACACCCTGACACCTGCATCCACCACATCTACATCCAACCAGGGATAACCCCAGTAAGACAGGCACAGAGACGCATGAATCCAATCCTGAAAGTCTTTGTAAAAGAAGAATTACAGAAACTGTTAAATGTTGGATTCATCTACCCAATTTTTGACAGCAAATGGGTTTCACCTCTTGTTGTGGTACCCAAGAAGGTGACAGGAAAATGGAGGATGTGTGTAGATTTTAGGGAGCTGAACAAGGCAACCCTGAAAGACTATTTTCCTTTACCCTTCATAGATCAGGTTTTGGACACTTTGGCTGGAAAAAGATATTTTTCTTTCCTCGATGGATATAATGGGTACAACCAAATTTAGATTGCTCCTGAAGACCAGGACAAGACAACATTCACATGTCCTTGGGGCACTTATGTCTACAAAGTGCTTCCTTTTGGATTATGTAACGCCCCTGCAACATTTCAGAGAGTTGTCCTTGGTGTCTTTACTGACCTGATTCATGACTGTGTGGAGGTTTACATGGACGATTTTACTGTCTATGGTAACACCTTCAAAGAAGCCCTAAGTAACCTAGAGAAAGTCCTGATTCGCTGCCAAGAATCAATTCTATCCCTCAACCATGAGAAATGCAAAATGTTACTAACTGAAGGGATTGTGTTGGGTCACCATCTGTCTGCTGAAGGAATTAAAGTTGACCCAACCAAAATTGAGGTGATAGTTAATCTTCCCTCTCCAAAAACCTAGAAAGATGTGGGAATCTTTTTGGGGCATGCTGGTTATTATCATCGATTTATCAAAAACTTCACAAAAATAGCCAGCCCCATGTTTAAACTGTTGACAAAAGACACAGAATTATGTTGGGATGATCATTGTCAGAGTGCTTTTGAGGATTTAAAAGCAAAATTGTCTATGGAACCTATTCTCAGAGGACCAAACTGGTCCCTTCCTTTCCACATCTCGACTGATGCCTCAGACACTGCTTTAGGAGGAGTTCTTGGGAAAAAGGAGAACCAGCAGAATTATGCAATCTATTTTACCAGCAAAAACCTTACCCCCCCTGAATTGAACTACACGGTAACAGAGAAAGAATTTTTAGCAGTAGTTCACTCCATCAACAAATTTCGTCACTACATTACTGGATATGAGGTTTTTGTACACACTGACCACTCTGCAATCAGATTCTTGATGAACAAACCAGTCACTACTGGTAGAATCACCCGGTGGCTTTTGCTGCTCCAAGAATTCAACATTACCATAGTTGATCGGCTAGGGAAAGAGAATGTAGTTGAAAATTTTCTTTCTCGTATTCCCCAAGATAGTACTGATATCCCAGTGAATGATAACTTTCCTGATGAACATTTGTTTGTAGTAGCTGCCAAGACCCCTTGGTTTGCAGATACAACAAATTATTTAGCTACAGGAAGGTTACCAGCTCACTTATCACCACCACAAAAGAAAAGAATTATCCAACAAAGTGCTTACTATTCTTGGGTGGGAAGTGATCTCTTCTATACAAGTCCTGATATGATTATTAGGAGGTGTGTCCAAGAAGATGAAATTCCCGATATCTTTTAGGCCTGTCATGATGGGCCATGTGGAGGACATTTCTCTGACAAGAGAACATCATACAAAGTTTTGCAATCAAGATACTATTGGCTGACACTGTTTAAAGATGCAACGAAGTATGTGAGAAGCTGTGACAATTGTCAAAGGATGGGAAGGCCCACTGCAGCAGATGAGATGCCCTTACGACCACAAGTTGTAATTGAACCATTCGATAAATGGGCACTAGATTTTGTAGGGCCAATTGCTCCAATGTCAAGGAAGAAAAAGTATATCTTGGTGTGCACAGATTTTGTGACCAAGTGGGTAGAGGCGAAAGCCCTATATCAAGAAACTGAGAAATCAATGATTGAGTTTATGTATGAAGAGATCTTTACCCGCTTCGGTGTTCCTCAAGAGATTGTCACCGACCAAGGTGCTCAATTTACTTCTAAATTGATGAAAGAACTCACCGACAAATATGGGATCAAACACTGTAAGTCCTCTCCATACCATCCACAAGCCAATGGGCAAGTGGAATCTACAAATAAAGTTCTAGAAGCAATTTTGACCAAGACCATACACTTACATCATAAGGATTGGGAAAATAGGCTTCCAGAGGCTTTATGGGCATACAGGACTACATGGAGAAATACCACTGGTCATACTCCTTACGAGTTGGTATTTGGTAAACAAATTCTCCTTCCCATAGAATTTCAGATTCATACATTCCACTTAGCAGCAGAATTGGGGTTGGATTTGAGTGAAGCACAGAAACAGAGAGTCATGCAACTAAACGAATTAGGAGAAATGAGGCAGGATTCTCTTCAAAGGACCATCCTCCTGCAAAGTCAACGCAGAAAGTGGCATGAAAAATACATCAAGAAAACGTATTTTCAACCAGGGGATTGGGCACTACTTTTCGATTCCAAATACAAAACTTTCAAAGGAAAACTTACAACAAGATGGTTAGGACCTTATGAAGTAGAAACTGTTTTTGATAACGGTTCTGTCAGGATTAAAACCATAGATGATTCTCAGAACTCCTTTGTAGTGAATGGACATCGATTGAAAGTGTACAACAAACCTTTGTCAAAAGATGATTTCTTGCAGGAAGTGGCCAAGCAAACAGAACTAAAGATAGTGGGAGAGGAGTCTTCTTCTCCTGTTGATCTTTGATCATTCATACTGTTTTAAAATTCTGTACATAATAGATTTTTAGAAGAAAAAAAATAAAAAAAAATCAAATAATATAAAACAAAAAACAATTATTTTCTTTTCTTTGGATATGTTGATCTTTTATTTTCAGTTTTATAGGTTTTTCAGAGCAAGTACAGAACTAAACTTTATCACACTCTTGCAACAGGTAAGAAGGTAAGACTGTTTTATTTCATGAAATTTTCTTATCAATATAACTGACTTGTTTTGAAGAAAATAAATTTGAGCTTGTTTTTCTCCCTTTGACTGCTCATTAAAGTATGAAAGGGGCATTTATCAGGAAGGATTATTCTTTACCAGACCTGGTGAATTATTATGGGAAAGAAACCCCCCTTAGAGTCTTCTTTTAGCATTTCCTCAGACTCTCCAAACATGAGGAAGCAATGAGCATGTACTAACTTGGGCTCATAAAATCCACAAGTAAGTGATTACTGTTCCAAAAAAATTATGTCTGCAAGATTTCTATCTGCACTCGTGTTGGATGATGTCGAATACGTTAAGGTCCACCTTCCAACAAATCTCACTCCATCGACATCAACACCTTATCTGGATCAGAGATTAGAATTAATTATCACCCTGGACTCTGCATGCCTCAATGGCAGATGTCCTTGCTGACAACCCTGGGAATACACCAATGTCTCTTGGTTGATAGATCCTACAGGTGAATCGACACCAACACCTCTGTTCGTACCTATTAGGATGTGTTGTAGGTACCTTGAGGCCCATTGACATCACCGGTGGGTCATCTCGCATCGGTTAACGACATTCATTAATGGCTGGTAATCCGATGATTTCTGTTTGTGTTCGACTCCAGAACATCCATTCACACAATCAGAATTGTACCATGGGTAGAGATTTGAAGCTATTGAAGAAATGATTTCAATTCTGTTAAAGACATGATTTCAGTTGATCTTTTTCAGGACAGAATAAAAGCTCGTCTCAGGAATCCCCATCAAATAATTTGCTACTATAAACAGAAAGTTTTTCTCAGCAGGATATTATTGGTTAAAATTTCTCTGTAGATTCCTGAGTGTTTCATCAGTACCAGTCAGTACCAGCACAGATTTCATCAGTTACAGTGGTCATCAGAAATATCAGAGCAATTATAATTTTCGCGCCCTTTGGATCCAGACTTGACTTCAAAAGAAAAATTCTACAGCAAGACTTGTATAACAAAAGGGATAGGTAATTTAACTCAGGTATGCTTAGTTCATGTTGATTTACTGTATTAATTTGCATATTAATAGCTTGAACTAAAGAATGCCTTGTTTACCCCATAATGTTTCATCATACCTCGACCTGTACCTACTGAACCAACCCACATTGACATTCCATATTATGAAAACGCACCACATTGCTGGAGCTGAGTTTGACATGACTCGGATATGATGACACTCTGCACGTATGTACGGTTATCATCATTTTTATACACACCATCTATCCCCATGACAATTCAAATGTTCTCCAATGATTTTCCTCCCGACTACATCCTTCATCACATTCTCCTCCTTCGTCGCCCTCATCTGAATGTCACTGCTCACACATAGACCTTCCCTGTGATATCCAGTGGAACCATGGTAGCAAATTTCCATGAACCGAAGACATATGCAGACCTAGAGGCCCTTCCGGAGTATGAGGCAACCAGAGGTATTTTTAAGAAGGCGGGATGGGAGCCATTTTTAAGGAAATTCGATGGGTATAATGATGCAATTACGCTCTAGTTTTCTCTGCATTTTGAGGGTGGGTTCGCTAAAGTGGGAGAGCTCGAGTTCGAAGTCACGGAGAAGTTCATTTCAGAGGCAATTCAATTGCCCACCACTGGCCAGAGATGGACAAAGGGTCAGCCTGTTGACAAACAGCTCTGCACTTAGCTTTTGAAACCACAGTACTGGGAAACACAGTGGTCTGAGGGAACATCGTGGTCATGGTTGGAACCATAGTGGGCTCAATTGTTAGCCATCCTCCAACGTTACCTCACGTGTGAGGGATGGTACACCATTGTATTTCCCTGCCATGTCCGACTCCTATTACACTTCAAAGGTAATCATCTGAACATACCCGTCTTTTTGTTGAAAAGTTTAAAAAAGATGGCCGAACAGGTACGAAAGGCCAAAGATTTTTGTGGAAGTCTATTTCATTTCGGTCTAATTAAGATATTGATTAATTCTTCACTGTCCAAGAAGCAAGAAACGTGGGATATGTTCACTGTAAAAACCCTAGCCTCTGCCAAGTCTAAATATAGGAGTGTTAAGCCTGCTCCCCCACAGAAAAAGTTGAACGCTAGGAAAAAGAGGGTTAAAACCCCGGCCAAAGTCTGTGCTAACCCTGAGAACATACCTGATAGCACAATTGAAGCCAGTACTAGAGACCCTGATCCATAACATGCTCATGGGTCTGAAGGAGTGGAAACCAATAATGAAATTGTGAAGAATACTACTCCTACAGAGGCACATGCTGAAATTCAGAGTTCTTCCCTAGCTGCTGAGAACATAATTGACGTCGAGGAACTGGCAGAGTTGACTGATAAACCCAGGAGGAATCCAAAAAGAAAATGTAAGAGAACATTGTCCGGTATGGATAACTATGTTCCCAGTTACCCACCACAGGAGAGATTAGAAAGTGTGGATGATCATGAGGAGGCTCCAGAACCTTCTGAAATGACTTGGACTATGTCCCAATTCATTCGAAAAACCCATAAAGTGGATCAGCAGGCTACTACGTCCAAAGGAATTGAGCAGAGTGAGCCAATTCAAGTACCAACAGGTACCCCTGCTTAGATACAAAGAGATTTCACTCCTGAACCTAGTCCAGTTGACAACCCCGATCCAGTTGACACCTATGAACGAAGTCCACATGAGTTCACTCCTGAACTCAATCCAGATCATAATTCTGATAGAGTTAACACCCCTGCTCAAAGTCCAGATGAGTTCACTCATGCATCTAGTCCTCAACCCCAACCAGGACATGATCAAAAATTTGAAACCTATTGTGAAATTTCCTCCAGTCGATCTTTGAAGCCAATGGTAGCAAGACTAGAAAGCAGAAATAACAGGTTGAAAGAGAAGCTACATGAGTACACTGTATTGGATCGACATATAAAAACAGAGAATGAACTCATGAAAGTCAGGGTGACTAATCTCTTGTCCAAAATTGACAGATTAAAACAGAAGAATAAGGGTCTTTTCCGAAGGAACAGGAAACTACAAAAGACTGCCAGAAAGCATATCATAATCAACCGAGTCCTCAAGAAACAAATCAGAAATATGAAGAAACAGGAGAGGTTACAAATGTGGGTTGCAGTTGCTGCAACCCTCTGATTGCTACCAGTCTTTGACTTTTTGTTGCCTGAGGACAGGCAAAGACTTCAGTGTGGGGGCATGTTGGTCTCCAGTTTTAATCATATTTTTTCCTATATTATATCACAAAGACCTCCATTTCCATAACCAGTACCACCCCTTCTGGCCTTGTTTTGATATAGTTGACGACTCTTTACCACTCAATGGGGTTACTCAAGGTATTTTTACATTTCAAGTTATTTTTATGTATTTTGATGATTTAAATTAATATTGAAACTAATATGGCTTGAGTTAGGTACTATTTCTATTTTAAAACAGGATTCGCCAGTACCAGGTACCAGCTCGTACCCCGTGGAGATACCAACGAAGCTACTAAAGATTCGCACGTTATGGCCAGAGTGGGAGACAGTGCGAAATACATGACAAATGGAGTCATCACTCATATGATGATTGAAGGCACAATTACATAACCGAGCTGTTAGTACTTCATGATTCACACTTCATGACACTACGTGTCACGAAGATGTGAAGACCGTTTTGTAACTGATTACGAGTTAATTTCGGATCTGGGATCCGTTTGAATTAATGTATTTTTGCTCTAAACTATTATGGAGGGATGACCTATATAAACAAAATACCACTCCTAAGAACTGTTAGATTATGTTATGTTATGATACACATTTCTGAATACAATTTTGCTATTACGTTATGTTACTTTATTGTCATCTGATTTGAGCTAGTTTCCTGAGTAAATGGAGCGTGAAGTATACGCAATGGTTGCGTAGAATGATATAGTTATTTCTGGTTCTTCCTTTCGGCGTTTGTACCTTTTGGTTGGGTCCGCCAAACAGGTTCAAGTCGCTGCTTTTCTTTAGATTTAGTTTATTTCAGTGCGTTAGTATCAACATGCATGTTAGCTTAGAGTTTTGGAATTAACTGTTCATATTATTGCTTGATTATTCTTCAACTGCATCATTTCCAGCATATAAATATCTTTTACGTTGATGAGTATTGAAAGTGGGGTTGATTCCTGTAGAGTTTAGAGCATGAACTAGGTTTGCTTCGATTACAGTTTTTAATTAGAACATAACTTAGAGTTTGAATGTACTTTGTTTTGGTTAGGATAGTTAGTACTCTGTTTTGTTAGATAGTTAGGCTACTCTGCTTAGTTAGGATAGTTAGGTTGCAATTAAATTAGAGGAAGCTTCCGGTACCAGTAGGGTAAGTAGGGTATTTCTTTATTTTTCCTGTAGATAGATTTAGATTTATTTTCGAAACTTAGATTAAAAGAATTCTAGGAAATAATCTTTCTGTTGATGAATTAAATAGGAGAAGATAAGCTTCAGGATAGTCATTAGGATTCAATTTTTAAGAGTGAGTTTGTGTTTTCTTTTAAGAATAGCCTTTAGATAGGAAGTAGAATCTTACCCGCACATACAGTGTAGCAGCTCTAAGTTTACTTACCCTGGTTTGACAATTTAGTGTTTCAGGTCATTTAAAATCCTTAATTTAGCAGCCTGACAAGAGTTTCACATCTTCATAGAAACTACTTCAACTTGTTCATATAGATCTGTGTGGACCATCGTGAAAAGAAGGAACTAGAGGAGAATGTTACTTCATGCTAGTCATTGATGACTTCTTCAAACGTACGTGGGTTTCCTTTCTGAGAGAAAACTCTAATGCGTTTGAGAAGTTCAAAACATTTAAGGCATTAACCGAGAATTAGACAGGAAGAAATTTGAAGGCAATTCTCTCAGACAGAGGAGGAGAAATTTTTTTAAGAGATTTCAAAGAATTTTGTGATAGACATGGAATTAAAAGAGAATTTACTATTCCAAGTACTCCTCAACAAAATAGAGTTGTAGAATGGAAAAATAGATCAGTTCAGCAAATGGCAAGGGCTATGATGAATGAGAGAGACATTTCACAAACCTTCTGGGTAGAGGTTGTTCACATAGTTGTTTATATTCTGAACAAAGCACATCTAAGGCCGAACAATGATAAAAATCCACATGAGTTGTGGTTTGGTTGACCTGCATCCATTAAGCATTTCAAAGTATTTGGAAGTAAATGCTACATCAAGAATAATGATGATCATTTGGGAGAAATTGATAGTAGATATGATGAAGGTATCTTCTTAGGATATGCAATGAACAGTAAAGGATACAGATGCTTTAACAAAAGATTGCATAAATTAGTAGACTATATTGATGTTCTAATTGACGAAGAAGCTCTTGTAAAAGATCAATAGAAAATAAGCACCAAGTCAGATGAAGAAGAGGATAAGAATAATGAAGATGAAGAACAAAAAATCTCAGAGTCACAAGAAGAGGATGAATCAGGTGGAGAAGAGGGACCCAAACAAGAAGAATCAGGACATCAATCAACATCAAATCCTTCCTCTAGAATTACTCAAAAAAATCATCCTGAAAGTCAGATAATTGGTGAAAAAGACAAAGGTGTACAAACCAGGAGAAGGATAATCAAAGACACCGAGCAATCACATATAGCCTTCATATCCTTGGTGGAACCCAAGAACCTTGATGAAGCTAGTAAAGACGTAAATTAAGTAAAATCAATGAATGAGGAACTGGATCAGATTGAAAAGAATGACACTTGGGAACTTTTTCCTAGGACTCCAAGTAAAAATGTAATAGGATCCAAATGGGTCTACAAAAAAAAGATGAATGAACAAGGAAATATTGTAAGAAATAAGGCTAGATTTGTCTGCAAAGGATATGCTCAAATAGAAGGACTGGACTTTGATGAAACATTTGTGCCCATAGAAAGATTAGAATCTATTAGAATGTTTCTTGCGTATGCTTGCCATAAAAATTTCAAAGTCTATCAAATGGATGTCAAGTAATCTTTACTAAATGGAGAAATAAATGAAGAAGTCTATATGGAACAATTAGAGGGTTTCCAACTGTCAGATAACCCTTACTTTGTTTGCAAGTTGAAGAAAGATTTATATAGGTTGAAACAAGCTCCCCGTGCCTGGTATCATAGACTGGATACGTATCTACAAAACAAAGGGTTCAAGAGAGGAACAATTGATAGTAATCTATATATAAAAACCGAAGATAATGATATGCTCATTGTGTTGGTCTATGTAGATGACATCATCTTCAGTAGTAATAATGCTTCATTGGTAAAATGGTTTACTTCTTCCATGCAATATGAATTTGAAATGTCTATGATAGGGGAACTATCATTTTTTCTTGGCCTACAAATTACTCACAGGTCTGAAGGAATATTTATTTATCAAGAAAAATATCTAAGATAAATGTTGAAAAGGTTTCAAATGGAATATTTTAAACCTATGAGCACACCTATGGTCACTGGATGTAAGTTAAGAAAGGACGATGATTTACCTGATGTTGATCAAAGTTCATATAGGTCTATGATAGGCATTCTATTGTACATCACAACATCTCGTCCATACATAATATATGTTGTTAGAAAGGTGGGAAGGTATCAAGCCGCACCTAAATAGAGTCATTTGTTAGATGTCAACAAAATATTTAGATACTTGAAAGGAACAATGGACTATGGCCTATGGTATCCTAGGAATCATAATTTTAAACTATCATTCTATTCATATGTTGATTAGGATAACTACGTGGATGAAAGGAAAGGAACGAGTGGAGGTGCATTCTTCTTAGGAGGGTCCCTTGTATCATGGTTGAGCAAGAAGCAAGTTTCCATTTCCTTATCTACTATATAAGTTGAATACATTGGAGATACCACATGCTGCACCCAAGTATTGTGGATGATTCAGACACTTTCAGACTTGGAGGTAAAATATGTTGCACCGATCCCAATTCATTGTGATAATACCAGTGCAATTAGTGTGTCAAAGAATCCTTTATTTCACTCCAAGACCAAGCATATACCCATCAAGTATCACTTCTTGAGGGAACAGGTAACCAACTATGTGGTTTCTTTGCATTATATTCCATCCAAAGACCAGATTGTTGATATCTTTACTAAACCGCTTGCACAAGCTCGGTTTGAGTATCTACGCCAAAAGTTGGGCATGAACCCATTATCAACCTAAATGTGTCCATCCTGTTAGGTGGAGTTTGTGTTGGTTGAATATATGATACCTCCGAAAAATACTGCAACAACTCAAGGAGAGCATGTTTTCTTTGAAATTGATGTCAAAGGGGGAGAAAAGGAGTGGTATGGATGCTATAGTTGGAGACATAAGTATAAAAGTGTAGTCGTTCAGGGTTTCCATCAATGCCAAAGGGGGGTATTCTTAGCATGTTGACAGGCCAATTGTTCTTTTCATTGATGGAAAGATTAGAGTGTGCATTGATGGACAAATAGGAACACTATAAGAACAGGAGACGAGGTCCAAATCATCAAGACTCAAAGAAGGATCAAAGGTTGAGGCCTTTGACACTTAGACATTGTTCCAAGTTAGGAGGAAGCGTAAGCTTAGGAGGAGGAGCAACAATGGTCGTCGGATCAGAATCTAGACAGGAGGAACGCGTAGAGGAGGATATTAGACTTCAACCATCTATCGGAGCACGAAGGACCAGCAACCATTAGATTCAGAGATAAATGAATGAAGGTTAAGCCTTTTGAGAGTAGGAGAGCGGACCTGTCAAGGTCCCGAAGTTATGAAGTAAGCAGGGACTGTTTATCATGAAGACTAGCAGGTGGCACATGATCCACAACTCCAAAGAAAACCACTTCGAAAGTTTCTCAGTTTGATATTTGAAATCCTCGAAGTCCAGAGAACCAGAGAGTTGGAGTAAATGTCAGTCATCGGATCAATTTTGAGTGGAAGGACAGGATAATCTAGCAAAGTTGCATCATAGAAAGATCGAGTCGTTGATCCAAGATCCTGATCGAATGAACAACATTCACTCTGGATATAGAGATGTGAGGAGGTTACGCTCCTGAATGTTTGAGATTTGAAATCGTCGGAATGAGAAGTTTTGTTAGTCGTCGGATCTGGAGATCAGAAAATGATCATTAGATCAGTGAGATCTACATCAGTAGACCACGTTAGCAAGGACCCGTGGAAGACCAAGTCAACAAGGAAACATGGTGCAATCAGACAATGACAAGTGTCAAGTTGATTTGGCATTTTAGGTATGTGGAAATCACAAATATGAGTGACATGTGGCAGTTGCTCGGCTCGTGACATGACATCAAGTAACATAAGAGTTATGTCACTCTAGGATTTTTTTCTTTGAGAGTTTTACCACCAACAGATGTCGTAAGTCTTGAAGGCCAAAGTCTCGGAGTGGAGGATAGTCACTGGATTAAAGAGGACATGTGTCAGTGGATTGTCAACTCTGGGAAAACACAAAGGAAGGAGGTTCTCTAAACCTTCTAACTTGTGAAACACGAAATCCTGACATGATATGGGTCATCCAATCACAAAGGGTTCTAGACCGTTGATTTGTCACAACAAAGAATGAAGTCTCGAGTCTCAAAGATGAATTCTGGACCATTCGATCCAGAGGACATGTGGCAGCAGATGAGCAGTTTCAGAGAATCAAGACTCGAAAGAAGGGAGGTTCTCTAACCTTTGATATCGCAAACACAAAATACCAAAATGCATAAAGTGATCACAGTCGTTGATCAAGGAAGCATTATGGATCATTGATCTAGCATGATGAAGAATGAAGTAAAAATTTGTGAAAGTAAGATCTAGACCGTTGGATCACTGAGGATCATGAGCCATTGATTTGGCACCCGTGGATATCGAGAATTTGGGAATCGAGAGAATAGAGGTGAACTAACCTCCAAAGTCGCGAAACACAAAATCACGACTTGATCGTAGCCATCGATCAAAGGAGGATTGTGGTCCATCGACCTAATGTAATCACAAGTTAAGGAATCTGGAGCACAGAGGAAGTTGTTTTCCAAAGTCATGAAACATGAAGTCACTAGTTGATATGAGTCGTTGGTTGCAAGGGAGTCGAGAACCGTAGATCTGGTCCTGAGGAATTCAATGATTCGGGGATTGGGATTTTTGGAGAAGAGAGGTGAATGAATTCACGAAGTTTGCAAAGTCCCAAAGTGTGAAATTGTGAAGCGCATTTTGATTAGGCCTATGGTCAGAGCCAGTGATAACTTGGAGAGGCATCTTGCACCTAGTGCTAATTCACGTGGGTACAGTTCACAATGAACCATTTATCTCTGGTTTCACCTTCCAGCAAGATCCCAATTGTTCAAAAATCTTCAATAGTCACAAAAGCCAAAAACAGACTGGTTGTAATTGATAGTGAAGATGAAGAGTCAAGACAGCCTAAGAAGCCAAAGAAGTCTTGGATAATGGCCACTAGTGATGAAAATATTTAGGATAAATGCCAGAGAAGATGAAGAGTTGTGATGATTATCTGGTAGAGGACTCAAGATGAGAAAATCATGGAGAACAGAGAAGAAAATGGGCTTTGTTGGGGAGCGAAGAAGAGGGAGGAGGAGCTGTAGTGAGAAACTAGTAGGGAAATACAGTGACACAGTGAAGAGCATGTAGAGGAATTACGCATAGCATGCAGTTTTTGCACAGAGAATATAAAAACACATAACAGAGAAGAGAGAGGTGTTGTTTTTTATCATATAAAGAAGAAGAGCAACACATAGAAGAAGAATGGTGTTGAAGCAGAACAGTGCAGAAAAGCTGAAGAAGGCAGACGAGACATGGAGTTGTAATAGACCAAATCAAATATAGAGCAAGTATGTAAAGTTTTGTAAGATTCAATAAGGGTGGTAGGGTTGTGCTAGGGAAGATTGTAGTCCTCTAAATTCTAGTCAGTGCTAGAAGATAGTCTAGGAGTTGGTGCTTCCATCTAGTTGGTGCTAGAGAACTATTAGAGTCGATGCACTCTATAAGTTGTATCTTGCTATCAGAGGTTGTAGCCTCATATTTGATTCGGAGCTCAAATATTGTGATGTACATGAAAGTTGGAGCTTGATTGACATCTTAAGAATAAGAATTTTTCACCCTTTATGGGTTTCCTTAGGAAAATCAGTGTCTCTGTGTATTATGTGTGATTGATCATTGTATATCTGTGCATGTTAAGGTAACAAGCAACACATTAAATAATAAT
>ML805366.1:280052-301031 GCA_009831015.1 Picea engelmannii | reverse complement strand
TATGGACCAAGCCATGTTGTTTATAATTTCCTAGGTTTTCCTTTGATTTGAATGTCATATAATAGAACCAGGTCTCCATTTTTCATCTCCTTCTTTTTTAGATGTCGATCATGCCATGATTTATGTTGTTTCTTTTGTACTTATTGGTGGTGTATTGCTATTAATCTTCCTTATTCTATCTTATTCAATTAGTAAAGTCTATCATGCAATATTTTTCCTTGGTAAAATTTGGCAACAGTTCCTACCCTATCTGATTTGTCCCAGTAGTGAAGTGGTATCAGTGCTTCTTGTCCATAGACTAATTTAAAGGGGGTTTGTCCAATCAATCTCTTATATGCAGATCTATATGTCCATAGAACTGTAGGAATTTTTTCGTCCCAGTCATTCTTGTCAATGTCGCATATTTTTGTGAGTCCTTTGTGTAACGTCTTATTAAATGATTCAACAACACCATTTTCTTGGGGATGGCATTCAATTGTTATTATGTGATCAATGAGAAATTTATTTAGAATGATTTGGATCATCTCGTTTACAAAATATGTCCCTTGATCATTGACTAGTGTTAATGGACATCCAAATCTTGTTATTATGTTCTCATAAATAAATTTTGTTGTGACTTCTTTAGTACATGTTTTGATTGGTTTCACTTCCGCTCACTTGGTCACATATTCGACTGCAATAATAATATATTTAGCACAATTTCTTCTTTCTCTTTGGGGAAATGGTCTGAAAAATTCAATGGCCCATATTTTAAATGGTAGATTAGTGTTCACCAACTGTAATGGAATTTCATTTTTCCACAGTAGTTGGCCCATTCTTTGGTAGCTATCACATTTTTTAACCTATTCCCAATAGTTCTTATGCAGGTTTAGCCACCATAGACCCAACTAAAGTATCTTTTGAGTTTTTGCATCGGCCTAGAAGTGAAACCCTAGATGGCCCCATGTGTGCTTCATTGATGATGTCTTCTCATTCATGTTCTAAAGCACATCTCCTCAAGACATCATCAGGTCCCATTTTATATAGATATCCATTTATAATGGTGAATAGTGTTTCCTTTAGAGATAGTACTTGTTGGGCCTGAGATATGATCAGTTTTATGACGTTTATTAGATACTTTTGCTGAATGTATATATGCGTTTTCATGTTTTGGAGAAGTTTTTGAAGGGATTTTCTGCCAAAATGCTATGATCCACTCTAGGTATGCATAATTCATGTTTTATGATGATCTTGAGTATGTTTCAATATGATTTTATGTTTCTAGAGATATAATTCACATTTTTTGGTGTTACAGGGAAAAATCGCAGCATGTTTTGCTTTCAACACTCAGTCTGGCACTCCATCCGGTACTCAATCTGTTACGCGGTCCGACACTCTGTCTGGCACCCTGTCTTGCACAAAAACAATGGGTGATTTGGCGATTATGGTATTAGCGGCCAGTGGTGGGTGAATCAAGAACATGGGCTTTTTTCTCATGCTTGCCTCCTCCAGCTACTGAACTCTTGACAACTTGGTTTGGGTTGTTAAGAAGGGCGATTATTGGCTCACTCCATTCCGGTAGTTAGGGCACCATTAATGTAATTTACTATTTTTAGAAGAGATTCGACCCTCCAATGGTCGACCTCTCAGTCTGTAAAGCCTATAAATACCACCGTAGTAGTCATAAAATCGTTAAGCAGTAGAAGAAGTAGTGTGTTAGAGACAAATACGATTTTCCTTTGTTTTTCCATTTTCATTTGCCAGAATTATATAAGATTGCATTTTTGAGTTTTAATGGTGAAATCGCTTTGCTGAGTTCATGGTGTGCATTTGAGAAGTGACAACTACTTGTTGGGGGGGGCACCAGCAGTCTGGTAACTGTTCTATGAGTTTATTTATGAATTCCATATCTTAGATGTCTTTTATCTCATTTCTTGTACATGAATTGCTATTTTTCCTTTGTTATATAATTTGTTGTTATAGTTTAATTGTTTAGTTATTTTTGCAGGTTAGTATGAAGGCTTTTGTTAATATGCATTGACTTGTAGTTAGTAGGAACAAGTTTGAAAACTTATACACTAACCCCATGTGTAATTAAATCTTAGATTATAATTTCTTTATGCTTTTAAAATCAAGTTTGAAACAGAGTTTTAGAACAGAATTTTAATATATGTTTTCTTTCACAAGGCTTCGATGGATGGATAGTATTAGTTCTAGTTTTCATTTGTAGATTGCTTATTCAATTGTTATTTGGACTTTGCTTAACTAGTTGTTAATTAATTTTCTCATTAGTTTACTTGTTATATGTTAGAATCATGTTTAATTTCTGTTTATAAGCATTTTCCTTATTGTAATTTGAATTCTTGAAATAGGTCTAGCTTAGTTTTACTTTATGCAATTTCTTTCCTAGATTTAGGTTGCAATTCCAATTTGTAGTTAAGGATTGAATTTAGTTATGACTTTTCTTACATAGAATAGAATGCAATTGAATTTTATAATCTCGTTATACTGTTGATGGTTAATGCATGATTACATAATCACATGACTATGCAGGGTAATTGACGTTGTTTCCGTAATGGCTAAGTTGTCATTGGATTTGTTAATTCACACTTTTCACTTTGCTAATGAAGTCAATATCGATTTTATCCCTCTTGAATTATCTTTCGTTGTCAAGTGCCATCGTGATATTATAAGACACGGGAAACATTCACACAACCATCCACACTATATTTGAGCTTTCATAGGTTAAAAGATAGTTTCTTGCTTTCATAGATCAGAAAATAGATTTCTTGTTGTTGTAGGATAGATAGTATTTTTCTTTGGTAGATTAAAGAGCAGTTTTATTATCATAGATTAAAGGTTAGTTGTTAATTCTTCTTTCTTTCAATTAAGTAAATTCCCTTTTGTAAATTAGAAATAGTTGTATTAAGAATAGAGTTCACTTGTCTCTTAGCTTAGTTAGTTGCTTATTGAGTAGTTTTACTTAGTTTACTTGTTGTAGAAGTTATCCGAGGGTAGCTAGTTGTTTACTTTATTTAATGGGTTCATTACTTACTTGTCTATTCTTGCTTTGATAGTATATTTGCTTGTGTATTTACTTGCTTTCATAGGATAGTTGTTTATTGAATTTAGGTAGGCTAGTTAAAGTAGTTTGATTTTTCTATTTGTTTATTTTTATGCTTAAATAGTTTTGTTTTTCTTATTGTCATGATCAATTAGTTTTCTTCAAGTAGGGTTTTTCATTTTCTTTCCTAGAACTATCCATTGATCCTTGGTCCAAAAGTACTTAGGTTACCTAGTTTAAGTTTCTTTAGTAGGGTTTTCTCATTAGTAGTTTTTTATTGAATAGATTAGCCCTTAGATAGCCACTTCCTTAGTTAGAATATACTACTACCAACCCTTCTACCTTGGCATATATTTTTCTACAACTCTAAGTTTACTTACCTCGGGTTGAAAATTTAATTGAGGGTTTTTAGTGTGTTTTTAGTGCATATAGAACACCCATAATTTTTTGGCGCCATTGTCAGGGAGCTGTCTCAAGGTATGAAATAGTTAGGAAATATCATTTCTAGACCTTAGCATTAGATTGGTGGTGGGGGGACTTTAAGATGAGAGGTAAGAACCTGCACATCTGCTATTGCAGGATCCCCCAAACCCAATGGTAGTTTTTTCTTTTTGTTTTTGTTTTCTTTCATGAAGAGACCTATATACCCAAAAGGTAGATACATTAAATCTAAATCAGACCTTTCAACCAAGGTTCCTTCCTACCTTTTTGGGGGAAGGGATGTTCCACTTATAAAATCCACAGACCGATACCGAAAAATAGAAGCTAGATCAACCCAAAGAGATAAAGTAGTCTATGAAGAGACTAACACAGGGAGTACTATAAAACAAGAAATTGAAGCATCAATCATATTGGGATAGGAGGCAAGACGACTCGAGCCTTCCATAGAACCAAACAATACAACCTTTGATTTTACACCACCACCAGAAGATCCTGATTTTGAGGACATCATAGACCCTAAACTAGTGAATATTTTGTTTGGTAGTTCAACCAACGTAATTATCTCTCAAATTGACATAGAAACCTTGGCACCAATAGTCTCAACCGACTCAAGTAGAGTCCCATATATCCAATTAGTAGGAAGACCTTTCCATCAAAGAGAAACCTTGTTCTCTTCAAAGATAAACCACCTAGGTACTCTCTCTTTGGAAATCAAACCAACATGGATGATCAGGAGGATCATAACAATGTAAGACATGGGGAAGAAGAAGAAAATGGAAACCAAACCGAAACTACCTTCAAGTTTCCAATTTTGGACACCACCTCAAATTTCAACATGAAGAATATTCCTCTCTCAGCACTGCCTACCTTTTATGGTAAAAACAATGAAGATCCAGACACCTTCCTATTTGAATTTGACATCTTATGTAGGAGCTACAACTACGTACAAGATGCCCAGAAACTAAAACTCTTTTCTGCCACCCTCAAAGACTTTTCACTAAGATGGTTCATGTGGTTGGGAGAATCCAGTATTAGGTCTTGGGAAGCCATGAAAAACATCTTTCTTAAAAAGTACCAAGACTACTGCAAGACGAAGGAGTCTCGTAATGACATATTTAAAATCCAACAGTTAGAAGACGAGACCCTTGAATATTATATGGAACTATTTGGTTATATCTCCTAGAAGTCAAAATACCATGACCTCCCAGAGGATGTAGTTAGGGCTCTTTTCCTTAAGGGAATTTCAGAAGAATATCTAGAGATGCTTAACCTGATGGCATCAGGTGACATCTTCCATAAGACATTTGTCGAAATATGTGAAATGTGTAAAAAATACTCAAGGAGTAGATCCAAAACAGGAAAGAATGTTTGGGGCCCTTATAATATAATCTTAAAACTAGTTAGTTTAGGTGGTATCACAAGAGAAGAGATAGGGAACCTTTTAGAAAAATTCAAGACAAATATCTTAAGCACAATAGGTTCCCAGTTGGACACCCTCAAAATTAAAAAGAAACAGGAGGAGGATAATTCCACAATGAGAATATATTGCCCAAGATGTAGAAGGAATCATTCCTCAAGGTAATGCCCATTAGATAACATTTTAGTTGGTGGCTTTTGCACGGAAGACCACTCAACTGAGAAATGTCCATAATTTCCCAGTTTATTAACCATATATAGGAGTGGAGATCCTGGGAAGTCCTTTTATGCACCTAGGAGGACATGGCAGCCTAAGAACCAACCCACATACCTAGATCTACAATATCAAGTTCCACCTTATCACCAACAACAACAACAGTGGAACTCACCAAGTTGGAAAAATTGGTCTACTCAGTACCAACATCCTTGGCCTCAAGGATGGAGAGGAGGGCATAAACAAGGAAACCCTCAAGCTCCACCTATCCCTGTGTCCAACCATCATTATCCTCAATTTCCACCAAACACTCCACAAATTCTACCAAGTTTTGTTCCACCACCTTTACCTCCTATCCACAACAACAACCGCTACAATATCAGAATGCAAGCTCTCCGAGACCGACACTATTACTGGCACAAATAGTGCCCAATCCCAATAATAATCCCCCTCAACCTATTCATAATGTTGATATGTGGGACTTCCTGACATATGTTATTACTCCTACTCCATTATAGGAAATCCAACTAAGATCGGGAAAATTTTTGGATAGATAGAGACCTTCAGTAGTCATACAGGAAGAAGAAGAATAAGAAACCACCAAACAACCCACAGATGACACTAGGTGGGAATATGTTATTATCCTGAAGAAATAAGAACCCAAGATTCCCTAAAATGAACCTTCACAAATTACGAAGGCCCCTCCTTATCCAGATAGATTGGTAATCGAGAAACCTACCACTAGACCATAATTTGACATCTTGAATGAATTGAAGAATATTTGTGTCAACATTCCCCTGCTTCAATCCATTAAATACATTCCAATCTACAATAAGGTATTCAAATAATTTTGTATTAATAAGCCAGGTAGGAAGAAAAATGAACCTCCTACAATACATTTGGTAGGAGGACTTTCTGAGTACATATTAGAACAGCCAAAACTAGCAAAATATGGGAACCCAAGAAAACCCCGTAGTGACCATAACCATTAATGAGGTCTCCATTGTGAATACTCTCATAAACTTAGGGGAATCCATCAATGTTATGACCGCTACTACCTTGGAACAATTACAGTTACAACCTCTTCTTCGGCCTACCCCAACCATTTTGGAACTAGCAGATAAGACTAGGGTTATACCTGAAGGAATTTTAGATGATATCATGGTTACTTTAGCCTCATGGGAATACCCAGTATTTTTTCTTGTCATTAACTTAAAGGACCCTACCAAAGGTCATCCTATCATTTTGGGAAGACCTTGGCTAGCCACATCCAATGCATTTATTGGCTGTAGAGAGGGAGAAATGACCATCTCAAATGGTCTCTCTATCCAAAATCTCACCATTTACCCTCTAGTTCAACCTATTATAGAGAATATATGGTGGCTTGAATGTCCATATGATAATGAGAACTGGGAAGAACCCGTATTTCCAAGTGACCATGCCTGGGCACTTCAGGAGCACACAACAGAAAATGTGTTAAACCAGTTTATTTCTGTTATCACATGTGTGGATTTTCCACAGTATTTTCCCCAATTTGAGTACATGTTTGGGGAATAATTTTAGGAACAATTGGACCCATCCATTTTGTCTTCGACATCTTTTATCTTCAAGATAGATGATTATGCCATGTCTTATACTATGCCCTATGAGATTAGTCCAAGGAAATTTTTACAAATGAACTCTGGGCTAGATGCAGACCAACAAAAATAATTAGTAAGTATCCTTAAAGAAATTTAGGAGAATTTTCCTAGGAATACACTGACATGAAGGGTATACACCTTCACGTATGCATCCATCACATATATACCCAGGGGGATGTAACACCTGTTAGGCAACCCCAGAGAAGTATGAACCCAATACTCAAAGATATATTCAAGGAGGAAATCCAAAAGTTGTTAAATGTCATATTTATTTATCCCATCTTCAACAGTGAGTGGGTATCCCCACTTGTAGTGGTTCCAAAGAAAGTGGTCGGGAAATGGAGAATTTGTGTTGATTTTTGGGAACTCAACAAAGCCACTCTAAAAGACTACTTTCCTCTTCCTTTCATTGACCAAGTTCTGGATACCTTGTCTGGAAAGAAGTATTTTTCCTTTTTATATGGTTACAACGGGTAAAATTAGATTCTTATAGCCCCCGAGGACCGGGATAAGACTACCTTTACTTGTCCTTGGGGCACCTATTCCTATAGGGTCTTACCATTTGGATTATGTAACGCTCCTGCTACATTTCAACGAGCAATACTAGGGATATTTGTTGATCTTATGCATGAATTTGTGGAGGTCTACATGGAAGAATTCAAATTTTATGGAAACACTTACTAGGAAGCCTTAGACAACTTAGAAAAAGTCCTTATCAGATGCCAAGAGATGAACCTATCTCTAAGTCATGAAAAATGTAAAATGTTGTTGATTGAGGGAGTGGTTCTAGGACATCACGCTTCATATGAAGGGATAAAAGTCGATCCTGCAAAGATTGAGGTCATCGTCATATTTCCACCCCCAAAGACTCAGAAAGAGGTGAGAATCTTTCTTGGACATGCCAAATATTACCGATGGTTTATTGAAAATTTTACAAATATTGTTGCACCTATGTTTGGATTACTAATAAAAGATGTTGATTTTGTTTGGACTGAGCAGTTTCAAACTTCCTTTGAAACCATGAAAGTTAAGTTTTCTATGGCACCATTTATTAGAGGGCCTAATTGGACTCTCCCATTTCACATATCTATTGATGCCTCCGACACCGCAATATGAGGATTATTAGGGTAGAAAGAGGACCAGCAGTCCTATTCCATTTATTTTGTGAGAAAGAACGTGTCCCCTGTTGAGTTAAACTACACATTTACCGAGAAGGAATTCTTGGCATTTGTTCATACTATCAACAAGTTTTGTCATTACATTATAGGTTACGAAGTATTCGTACATATAGATCATCCCACCATTAGATTTCTCATGAATAAACCCATAACTAATGACTGAGTGACTAGGTGGCTTCTGTTATTACAAGAATTTAATATCACTATGCTTGACCAACCTGGAAAGGATAATGTGGTAGTTGATTTTCTTTCCTGAATAAAAAATGAGGATGATGATATCTCTATAGATGATAGTTTCCTAGACGAGCACCTCTTTTCCCTTTCTGTCAATATCCCATAGTTTGCCGATATGGAAAACTATCTGGCTTCTAGGAAGTTACCGTCTCATTTGTCACCTCATGAAAAGCGGAAAATTATTACACAGAGTGCTAATTACTCTTGGGTTGGTTATGACCTTTTTCACACAGGCCCTGATTTGATTATTCGTAGATGTGTCCGAGAGGATGAGGTACCTGAAATACTACAAAGTTGTCATGATGGACCATGTGGTGGTCATTTTTCTAACAAACATACAACATATAAGGTACTACATTCGGGTTACTATTGGCCTAGCATTTTCAAAGATGTTGCCAAGTATGTGAGAAGTTGTGATAGTTTCCAAAGGATAGGAAGACCTACTTCAACTGACGAAATTCCCTTGCATTCCCAAGTTATGATAGAACCCTTTGAAAAATGGGCCCTTGACTTTCTAGGACCAATTTCACCCATGTCCCATAAAAATAACTATATTTTGGTTTGTACAAACTATGTCACCAAGTGGGTAGAGGCAAAATCCCTATTCAGGGCTACAGAGAAGTTTGTTTTCGAATTCATCTATGAAGACATGTTTACCCACTTTGTTGTCCCTCATGAAATTGTTACAGACCAAGGCACTCAATTCACTTCCAAGCTGATGAGAGAGCTAACAGAGAAATATGAGATTAAACATTGTAAATCTTCTCCATATCACCCGCAAGCCAATGGTCAGGTAGAATCTACAAACAAATTTCTAAAATCCATATTGACCAAGACTATTCAATTACATCACCAGGATTGGGCTGATAGGCTCCCATAGGCTTTGTGGGCATACCAGACCACCTAGTGGAACACCACTGGGCATACCCCTTATGAGCTAGTGTACGGGAAACAAGTACTTCAACCAATAGAATTCCAAGTAAGGACCTTATGAATTGCCACAGAATTAGGATTGAACTTAGATGAGGCTCAGAAGAAACGAGCCCTACAATTGAATGAGTTGGATGAAATCAGGAAAGATGCCATCCAACGGACAATATTAGTCCTAAACCAAAGGAGAAAGTGGCATGACAAGTTTATTAAGAAGAAACACTTTCAACCTGGTGATTGGGATTTGTTGTTTGATTCCTGATTCAAAACCTTCAAAGGAAAACTCACCACCTGATGTTTGGTCCCTTACGAGGTAGACATTGTATATGACAGTGGAGCTATAAAAATTAAAACAATTGACGATGGACAAGTCTCCTTTGTAGTAAATGGACACCGACTCAAATTTTATCATAAGCCCATTTCCAAAGAGGATTTTCTATAGGTCATGTCAACAAACAAGGCATTGGCCTTAGTAGATGGGGAAGTCCCCCCTTGTTCTTGAAATTTTTTCTGAATTTTCTACCGTACATATGTAAATAGTTTTTTTGAATTTTGTTAATAAGGCAATTCTAGAGATTTTTGTAGTATTTATTTCACTAGGAGTAGACAACTTCAAGGAAATATTTAAAAACATTCTTACACTTGAATTTTGTTGTCTGCTAATCATAAAATGAATATTGACTTGCTGTAATTAGCCATATTCTTGCAAGAATTTTTATTTTCTTAAGGCATTCCAAACCAATTGCTCTTGAAACTCTTCACCACTATATAAGGAAGTGATACCATAACTATCAAGCCTAGAGGTCTCTTGTACAATTTTTCCAAGAAACCTGAGTAAGTGAGTAAAGTGTCTTTATCAAAGAGTAACAAGGAGGTCTAATTAGCGGTTAGTCATGGAAACATCAAAATAACTACAAAAGAAGAAAGTGAGTTGAGCCTAGAGATACCTTTCTATTATTTCTCAATGGTACCATCCACTACACACTAAATAGATTGATTATATCGTATCTTTAGATATTCCATGTCTGCTTAAGTACCCCTTACATCAGGAAAATAACTAAGTAATATAATAGAACGTCATCCTCTAACATAAATACCATCCCAATTAAAAAAAAAAAAAAAGGAAAAGTTGTTTTCAGAGTTGTCTCCCCATCTTCTTGCATAAATCAATCTTATACTAAAATCTTAAAAGATGGAGGGCCAGTCTCTGAGGGTGTAAGAGGCTAACCTGTCGGGATACTGAAGGGGTCTACTGGTAGTGGGTATCGGCCTGTGGTATGACTAGGTAAACCCACTAAAGTACTGAACATGCTTGCTAGCAGTGGGGCATTCTACCTAGCAAGGATGGTAATCTGACAAAAAAATAAATAATAAATTTAAACTTATCCTGATGTACAACATTACTTCCATATAAGGCTGACATGAAGTATGTATAGCTAAGATAAGGTTAATGAACTCCATAAACTTTCCATTGGGAACTAACTCTAAGACTATCTTGAAACTCTCTTTCCTACCTCTTCTTATCTATATATAGGATCTCTTATCCTATAGGTGGGGCCATCTTCTAACCGTCTCTTTAGACCAATCTGTGAAATTTATCTTTACACTTGACATACTATAAATCTTCGTCTATTGGGGGAATTGATTGGTTTCCTATACTTTTGATTGTGAGGTGTCACAATACTTAGGTGTGGGGGAGGGGTTCTTGAGTTGACAAATGATCATTGCCTGCAGAAATAAATCTTTGCAGGAATTTTTGTATAATTTCCATGATATAGGTTATTACATTAATAGTCATTTTATTTTTGAAGTGTTAAACTCTTGTGTGCTATAAATTGTTGAACATATACTTAACAAACCACTTTTATCGGTTTATTTCTCATCACAAGTTGTACATTGTAGGACTGAAATTACACGTCTTATGCTTGCTATAATCTGTTCATTGTACGTTTGACATTATATGTCCTATGCAAGAGGAATGAGTGAGCATGATGACAAAATCAACAGCAATGGATCATTTTTCCTCTGCTCTTAACCACTGTGATTGTCAAAAACATGTCAATATTGAAGACTATCCATTACAGGAGGTAAAAATGCATTTAACATAGAGGTGTCGTATGAAGTGTCGTATGAGGTGCCAAACGAAGTGCCATATGAATTACACACCAGTAACTGTCCACAATTCTAGGTAACAAGAATTCAATGATTTTTAATTGAATTGGTTGCAGGCAATTGAGAGTGAGGATGCAAACTTTAGACATGTTCATGATCAAATGTCCAAGTCAAAAGGCTTGGGCATTGATCTAACTGCCCATCATTAAGCTTGCCCCCAAAAATGTGCCTTCAAATTCAAAATTTCCCACACATGGAAGCTGTAATATCCCCAGGTTGAACCTGATTGTAAATGTAAATACAAATGTCCTTAAGCTGGTGAGTTGTTTTGATATCCTTTTTGTATGCACATTTCATGGCATAGTTTGCGCATGTACTGCGCAATAAAATGAGGAAGTGTTCACATTCCAGGATACTGCACACAACATCTTAAGTGTGATCGATGTTGAGGCCAGTGAGCCTTTGTGTATATGATATTTTTTATAGGCTGGTGAGCCAGTTATTATAAGCTAGGATGCTTATTTTTTGATTAGGCCGAAGAGCCTAGATATTAAAGGCCAGTGCACATGTTTTGTACATGCCTCATATTTAGTATAAAATACATCATTGCAT
This sequence comes from Picea engelmannii, assembly GCA_009831015.1. Taxonomy (NCBI): domain Eukaryota; kingdom Viridiplantae; phylum Streptophyta; class Pinopsida; order Pinales; family Pinaceae; genus Picea; species Picea engelmannii. Next base: position 289,211 of record ML805366.1, on the reverse strand, counting down.
GCAGACCAACCATGATAAAAGAGATGGGGGACTAAACTCCACTAGTCGGGGAAAGGTGGGGCCAAAAGTTAAGGAAATATTCTAAGCTAGGGAGCTTAAGCCAAAAAGGAATATTATATTAATATTTCTTAAAATATAAAGTATGGATAATTATGTTATCCTAAGTTATAAAGTTGGGGACAAGTAGACCAAAGTAGCTCCCAACATGACAAGTGTCAAGTTGGGGACATGCATACATATTGTTGGGAATTACCTCATTTTGACATCTCCCCCACAAGTCAGACCATCATATTTTCCATCACTTCTTCCATCATTCTTTTCTATTATTCATTCAACCATGGTGCCATGACTATTTTTCAATCACGCAGTCATTTATGCCCCATACTTCCTGTCACTGCACCAGAGCTTGTATCCATGTCCATATAGGTTTGTGTAGCTGGTTAGTCGAGGAGATGGACTGAAGAAGAGGGTTGTTAGGCCCGTGGGATATTGAAGAGGTGGGTTGTTAGGCCCATGAGTAATTTCTCTCTGGGTGATAGAATTGTTGGGAGGTGACTTCCTGAGAGTGCTAAACTACAACTACGGGGCTCTGAGACTTCCTGTCTAGCCTCTTGATGTAGCCTTGGAAGGGAAGTGGGGGATTCAAAGGACTATTGAGCAGAGAAGGGGCACACTTCCTTGGGTGGGATAGGCATGTGGGGAATCAGAGATTGTAGGCTGTTAGTTTGAGTAGGCACCTATGATGGAGTCTTTCCTATTTTCCATGAGCCATTAGCCTGGTTAAGAACCCTTTTACCCGGGTGGAGTTTATTCCCAGCTCAAGGGTGACTCACTGTTGAGAGTGATGAATAGTGTGGTCTAATGCTGGGAGGTTTATGGAAGGTTTACACGTAGTTGGTGATATTCTTACCAAGATAAGTGTCAACTGTGTGATAAATTTACATGCTGCATTATTATTCTTAGGTGTTATTTTATGGATTTACCCTGTGCACGATTTATAATTATGTTTATATTTATGGGTATTTCCTATATATGTTGTATGTATGCATTTACTATTATTTCAATATGAATTCATGCATTTACAGATGTATTTGTATGTTTACATTTTATATATAAATATTCCACAAGATTTATGCGTGTATATATTTTTAATTGCATGCAGTTAGAAAAATTGTATGTGGCATAGCCTAGTTTGGATGATGAGTATGTTACAATATGTCCCGCATAGAGAATGATTGTGTTCTCTAGCATAGCGCAACCTGACATGGATGGTCAGGAACGTTACAAAATGGGTTCAGAGCTAAGTAAAGTGTCTGAGTAGTGGCATGCCCCCCGGCATGTTGGTGGTCAGGGATGTTACAAATTGGTATCAGAGCATGAAAGAATGTTCTGGAGTGACATTTATCGGCCTATGGGTGGCTGGAGATGTTAAAATTTGGTATCAGAGCATGAAAGAATGTTCTGGAGTGGCATTTCTTGGCCTGTGGGTGGATGGGGATGTTACAAATTGGTATCAAAGCTTCAGTTTTCAACACTGAGCTTGGATGGGCCAGAAAGGTTGAGCTGAAGTAGAATGTCATAGAGGATTTATTTCGAAGTGGCCAAATTTCATTTTGTAGAACGTCCATGGTAAAAAGTAACAACAACTGGGTGGAAATGGGGAAAAGCCCCAATTTCTGTGGTTGAATTCATGAGAAAATGGAGAAATTCATCCAAGTGATGGAATATTAATGATTTAATATATGTTCTAGAAAATTCGAACCTAGAATTGGTCAAATTTGAAGTCATAGTGAATCCATGATAGTTGGAGCGAGATTTATAATTAAAATCCTCAATTCATGAATTGATTTTAGGTGAATTCATTCCAGAAATGTCAACCCACAATGATTTCTTGTTACAAAGGTTGAATTTGTGTTATCGGGGTGAAATTGAACGAATTTCATAGTTGTTGAATGTCTATGGTGAATGTGCGTATTTGGGCACACCAAAAATTCATGTGGCACAGTGAAAAGCTCGAGATAGGTAAAATTTGGCACTGCGCGGTAAGGTGTTGATGTGGGTGTTAAATTTTGGTGTTGCACGAAAAAATGAAAGCGTGCGGGTACGGGCGATAAAAATTTAGTACCACACGGAAAAATATTGTGTGCGGATGCATGCGCTAAATTTAGCATTGTGAGGTGTGCAAACACATAGTAATGGTGCACGTGGTGTGCGCAGTATTGCAAATCACAGAGGAGTTTGGTTGGTGCATGCACAATAGGAGTATAAGTTGTCTCACGACAATGTAATCAATGGTGCACATAGATTATTGTGCACGGTGGGGCATATTGAACATTGGCATGGTGCAATGCATAGAGAGAAATTCATGTGGAATATCAGTGCGTGATACAAAAACTGCACACAGTGGATATTGGCGTGCAATGCAAAAGTAGTGCGCGCAAGTTATTGGCGCTACAGAGAAGAAATGCATAGTGGTTATATGTGCGCGAAAGCATGATTTACCTTGTGGTGCTGCTATGCACAATAAATATGGGTGCACAGATTGAAATGTGTGCGCGCAAAGTCGATTGGAAGGCGAACAACAACAGAAAGCAGCGGATTTACGCGACATTTTATATTGCTTGAACTATCAAGAGGAGAAGGCTAATTAAGGCGATGAGTCTAAGTTTAATAGAAAATTTGTGTGGTATTAGAGAAAAAAGAAACACACAACCATATCGAATCATTATTTAAAATGAATTCAGAGTTAGTTTGAGAAGAAATAAATATAGTCTAAATTGCTAAGCTGAGAGCATCTCAAAGATGAATTCTGGGTTTTATATTCCTCTGATTTAGACAGATGAAAGTGAAATATAATATTACAAGAAAAACATACCATGAAAAAACACAAGACTCATATCACCACCAGTCAGAATCTTTTCACAAACAGTCCAAAATCCGCTTCTACATTTATATATTCATTTTAATCCCAAAATTACAAAAAGTCTTCCTGCACAGAGGGTCAATTCCTTTTCCCCTTTTTCTTCCTCAGGATAAAAGAAATATATATATATATATATAGAGAGAGAGAGAGAGAGAGGAATTAATTGTAGAACTCGAAACACTCTGACTTCTGCATATTTCCAAAAATAGAGATAAGTTACAAAAAGGGAATGATTTAAAATAGCAGTTACCCATTTTGAAGGGACCATTTAAGAACAGGTTTATCATCTCTGTAGCCCCTTTCCTCTACTACCAGTTGTCCAAAATTTGCTGAAATGTACTTAATTTTATTTGAGGACTCATTTCAACTTAGTGATCTCCTCCTTTAGAGTATCTAACCAGACCAGTTGATCCTCTCCAACACTTTCAGTCGTTTCAGCTTTGATTTCTATCTTCTATCGCTTTCTCTATTTCTTCTTAACAACTCCCCTATTGATGACCAGATCCCTCATAATGCGATTTATCCTGACTTCCAATTTCGAGTCTGTAGCAGGTTATGTGTGGAACTTAGTAGCTAGTATATGTGCAATTACCCTTTCCTCCTTACTCATAGGAAAATCCACCATGTTTCTTGAATAACCAATCTCATTGGATATATCTTTGTCCATGTACCTAAATTTTGTGGACATCGAAATTCTTTTACAGAGATCAGAAGGTCAAGCAAAGTTGGAGATTACTGCATTTATGGATAAGATAATGCCTCCATACTTGAGAATTGGTAGTTATAGAGTCCCAAGCATGAATCACAGACGGACTTATGTACAAGTATGTTGGTTTTCCATGATCGACTAATCCATTTCAAATGATTAGATTTTGAGTTCTTTACATGGCGTTGTTCACCTAACATAATACTGTTGTAAAGTACCGAATGAGTGAAACGGGGTGATCTAACTAACCATTGCCCATCCCATGAGTAGTGGTTTTGATATATTAAAGCACGTGACATCAGGACTTTGGAAAAATTGGTTTCAGTTAAAAATTTTGAGTTACTAATAGGTGAGAAGGTTGGAGTTTAGTTAAAAATAAGCAGAGGTACTCAAGGAAGGAGTGCTATGACAAAATATTTCATAAGATGATCAAAAGCCAAGACCACAAAATGTCAAGGTATGAATCTAAGTGCAACCATAAAATCTTCCAAGGCCACTACAGGAAGTCCTCTCATGTTAGTCAAGTATTCAATGGAATCCAGACAGAGGAATAGATCATGTAGTGAGTGAATTAGTGAAAGTACATTCACTCCCAAAGAAACCAATATATAGATTAAGCAATACATTGGAGTCAAATCTATTATAAAAGGAATTGACTACCTGAATAACAATAATCAGATAAGAAAGAGGCTTATGGCATATTGGATAAGGAGTGCATCATATCCATGGAATAGATATGAAATGAGAGTAATTATTCCTTTATGGTTATCAGAGTGCGCAGTGGAAGCATGGTATGAAGGGAATTATTTATGGCATGATAGAACTGGATTGTGCAAGGCAGGTTGAAATTGGATTGGTCAAGAAAAGGGAAAGTAATACCCATAAAGCAAATCCAAGTGTTGAAATGATCAGCTAAGGAAGGGATAAATCAAGTACCTCAAGAAGGAAGTTGATGATTAACTGTCCAAGGTTACTCAGAAAACATGACTGGAAATATAATTGGGTCATGTAGGAGTTGGATCAGAGGGATCTGAATAATAATGAGATGCTGAAAATTAATATGAGCATCATGTGTAGTTGCAAGTCCATGAACATGCTAGGATAATGGAAGAAGAACTCATGAGATAGATATCAATAAAATGGGAATGCATGAAAACACTCCAAGAGGGAAAGAAAGAATAGTAGTAGAGATTATTGATGCATTCCAAAAGTATTGAAGATATTTCCACAATAACGTGAATATGTCAAAGCCAAGAAAGACTTAAGGGTGAAATGAATCTCTGTAGAGAGTCAGTAAAGAACCATGAAGAAGAAAATGGTTCTATGCATGGTTTTGAATGAAAAAGAGATGGTGCCTGAGAGTAATCCATCTCAATGGAATGGAGCCATGAGTGACATTCCCAGGGGGTGAAGGTACCACTTGAAACTATGTTGGTAAATTAAAATCTGTATTAAGTGCTTTTAATTAATTCTACGTAGCTAGGGAAGGAGGCATATGTCCATCCTTACAACATGCTAAGAGAATTGGCTATGCAAGCCAAGTTTGAGGCTAGTTGGCAAAGAGTGGAGAAGAATGCAAGAAAACCCAAATACTAAATTATTCAGTCAAGGAAGAACTGGAATAGTTTAGTCCGAAAAATAAATGGATGTTGAAGATCCAAAAGTCTATAAGACAACAAGATTGGAATTATAATTTCATCCAAGTATGAGTTGGGATACATGGATCCAGGAAATAAATAAAATCTGAAGTTTAATATCATTTTAGTATTTGGATGGAAAAACAAAGGCAGCCAAGAGTGTTTTGGCTAGAAAGTGCTCAGATCAGAAATATTCATACACAGTTTTTATAGTGAAGAGCACTTGAAGGTTCAGGAATCTAGGAGAATGGAAGACTTCTGGGATAAACAAGGAAACATGATACAGGAAGAAAGAATTTGTTGCAATTACTATAGCAGCAAGTATTTTATGGCTTGTTGGGACAGCCATAAAGTGAGGATGCTTGCATGTTTGCAAGTGTTGTTGATAATGTTGTTGCATGTGGAAGAAAGAAGTAGAAGGATGGAATGTTGATTATAAGACTAATAAGGAGGCATAAGAGCTTCTATTTTCATCAACTAATCATGTAGTATTAAAATTGTTTAATGGGAGCCATGCAGGTAATTATTCATGTTTAGAAATTTTGTTGTATTATTGCCAAAGGGAAATATAGGTAATAATTTCCCCAAATTGAATTTTAAACTACGTTGTATGGTATTGTTTAAGTGCATTGACAGGATTAAGTTACCACTAAGTGTGGTAAAGGCTAGATTCCTATTATATTTTTATCAAATCTTTTATCTTTTGAATGCACACACTGACATAGTAGCATGTCATGTTAATTTGGTTATGAGGCAATAACCAGAGAAAATAAAAGATAATAACTTGTTATAGGAATGATGCTAAGAAATCTAGTCATGTATGATACCAAGACATGGTTGGATATGGAAAGGTATGGTTATAGAAAGGTTATGTGCCACATTAATACCAATGAAATTCCTACTTTAAATAAAACTTGGATTGCAACCTTTTTGCTAACACTAATAAACGCTACAGAATTGTATTCTTGGTATAGTGTTTAGGTCGAAAAGAAAGGCATCCAAGTAATTGTGAAGACAATGGGAAGTGTGTGGATATGTGTCAAGGCATTGGCCATATTTCCAATTTATGGATGGTGAGATGCATGACTTAGATAAAGCTCATTTTGAAAATCAATGCAAAGGTGCATTGAATAAATAGGCATTGAAAGTTGCACTCATGCCTAGTAAGTGGCAAAGTTGCACTCATACATGATGGAATTGTATACTTAACTTCATTTTGTTGAATGCATTATGTGAGTGCATGTATATATGTTTTTGCATGGAAATAATTATACTAATGGTTGAAATGTTGCTAACTCATGAAGTTGAGAACATTTCAAGAACTGATAAACATTGCAACAGGAAAGTTGCAAGTAAGGTGGTCACAGGAATAGTGACTACAGAAAATTTATGTTCATAAAATTGAAGAAGTAAACTTCTTGTTGCTAATTACGAACATGCATATGCATAGAATGACAAGTCATTCTATTTGGTTAAATTGTTTGGTATTTGTGATTGAATTGCTAGGTGCAGGCAATTCTAAGATCATGGCATAAGGTGTTATACATGTTGAATTAGGATATACAGAAAATTTTGACCATCTGTTGGTTGTATGCAATATAAATAGAATTTCATATTTGGGAAAAGTCGAATTCCTTATGAAATTAATTGATTTATAAAATGGAATTTTTATAATGCTCTCTCATCATAATTGCATATTTGTGATGCATATGAGATGATAATGATTAAAGTGGGAACTCCTGGAGCCACGGTGCTCTGAGACTTCTTGTCTGGCCTGTGTTGGAGCCCGGGAAGGGAATTTGAGAAGTCGATGAACTGTTGGACAGTGAAGGTGCATACTCCCTTGGGTTGTATAGGCATGTGGGGAAGAGAGACCATTGGTTGGAGTGCTGCTGAGGTTTGGTACCTTGGCCTAGACTATGCTGATATTGATTGTGTTCTATGGTTATATTGGGAAGCCATTGTCCTGATGGAGTCATATCCCAACCTTGGGAATGGTATGCTACTGAGACCTTATCAGCAGTGAGATATAAGGCTGGGTGGAACGTCATGGATCTTCATTCAGTTGCTGCTTCAATGAAGTTTAATTGACACATGTAATAAGGAACAATTAGCTGAATTACTTCCTGAACTAGCACTATGGAATAGAGAAATTGACTTCAAGTAGTATAAGTACTAGAATTGGTGCCGGAAAGTAAAACACCAGATGGGTAACAAGCTTCCAATAGCTAAAGCTTGGAGATTTTAGACAATTTGAATGGTACATGGTATATAATGCACTGAGGATTTTTGAAAATTTTGTTGTATATGTATACATGATGCACTGAGGATAGTGCATAAATAAGGGGAGGGGATTGTAATATCCCTGGGTTGAACCCGATTGTAAATGTAAAGACAAATGTACTTAAGCTGGTGAGATGTTTTGATATCATTTTTGTATGAACATTTCATGGCATAGTGTGCGCATGTACTGTGCAGTAAAATGAGGAAGTGTGCACATTACAGGATACCACGCACAACATCTTAAGTGTGCACGATGTTGAGGCTAGGGATCCTTTGTGTATATGATATGTTTTATAGGCTAGTGAGCCAGTTATTATAAGCTAGGATTCTTATGTTTTAATTAGGCCAGAGAGCCTAGATGTTAAAGGCCAGTGCACCTATTTTTGTACATGTCTCATATTTAATATAAAATACCTCATTGCGCATGGACCGACCATGATAAAAGAGATGGGGGACTAAACTCCACTAGTCGGGGAAAGGTGGCGGCCAAAAGTTAAGGAAAAATTCTAAGCTAGGGAGCTTAAGCCAAAAAGGGATATTATATTAATATTTCTTAAAATATAAAGTATGGATAATTATGTTATCCTAAGTTATAAAGTTGGGGACAAGTAAACCAAAGTAGCTCCCAACATGACAAGTGTCAATTTGGGGACATGCATACATATTGTTGGGACTTACCTCATTTTTACATCTCCCCCATCAGTCGAACCATCATCTTTTCCATCACTTCTTCCATCATTCTTTTCTATTATTCATTCAGCCATGGTGCTTGACAATTTTTCACTCACACAGTCATTTATCCTCGATACTTCTTTTCACTGTACCAGAGCTTGTATCCATGTCCATATATGTTTGTGTAGCTAGTTAGCCGGGGAGATGAACTAAAGAAGTGGGTCGTTAGGCCCGTGGGATATTGAAGAGGCGGGTTGTCAGGCCCATGAGTAATTTCTCTCTGGGCGAGAGAATTGTTGGGAGGTGACTTCCTAAAGGTGCTAAAATATAGCTACAGGGCTCTGAGACTTCCTATCCAACCTGTTGTTGTAGCCCTAGAAGGGAAGTGGGGCAGCCGAAGGACTTTTGAGCAAAGAAGGGGAACACTTCCTTGGGTGGGATAGACATGTGGGAAATGAGAGACTGTAGGCTGTTAGTTTGAGTAGGCACTTGTGATGGAGTCTTTCATGTTTTCCATGAGCCATTATCCTGGTTAGGAACCCTTTTACCCGGGTGGAGTTTAGTCCCAGCTCGGGGGTGACTCACTTTTGAGTGATGAACAGTGTGGTCTAAGGCTGGGAGGATCATGGAAGGCCTACACGCAGTTGGTGATATTCTTACCAATATAAGTGTCAACTGTGTGATAAATTTACATGTTGCATTATTATTCTTAGGTGTTATTTTATGGATTTACCCTATGCACGATTTATAACTGTGTTTATATTTATGGGTATTTCCTGTATATGTTGTATGTATGCATTTATTGTTATTTCAATATCAATTTGTGCAATTACAGATGTATTTGTATGTTTACGTTATATATATATATATATATATATATATATATATATATATATATATATATATATATATATATATATATATATATATATATATAT
>ML805366.1:269620-280002 GCA_009831015.1 Picea engelmannii | reverse complement strand
ATATATATATATATATATATATATATATATATTGCAAGAGTTCCACGTGCATATATTTTTAATTGCATGCAGTTAGAAAAATTGTATGTGGCATAGCCTAGTTTGGATGATGAGTATGTTACAATATGTTCTGCATAGAGAATGGTTGTGTTCTTTGGCGTAGTGTGACCCGGCCTGGATGGTCAGGGACGTTACAAAATGAGTTCAGAGATAAGTAAATTGTATGAGTAGTGGCATGCCCCCCATCCTGTTGGTGGCTGGGGATGTTAAAAATTGGTATCAGAGCATGAAAGAATGTTCTGGAGTGGCATTTCCCAGCTTGTGGGTGGCTGGGGATGTTACAATTTGGTATCAGAGCATGAAACAATGTTTTGGAGTGGCATTTCCTAGCATGTGGGTGGATGGGGATGTTACAACATCTCATGCGCACATGTGTGCAACCAAATCCACCATAGGTGCATTCAAATATAGGTTGGGTAACCTATTATCCCAATTCACCCTTGTTATTTTCCTTTCCCTGTGTTAAGAAATCGTGCTGAGCCTCTACCATTTCTTCTCATGTTCAAATCACGTTTGTCTCATTCTCAATTCATGCCATCCCTTGGCCCAATCACACCCTCTCTTGGTGAATTTTTCCTCTGTCCATCTCTTCACCTCATCACAATGCCTAAGAGGTATGAAGCCTCTTCCTATGCAGATATTTTTTCCATTCCTGAATTTTCACAATGCAGAGAGGTGTTTTTGCGCACAGGCTGGGTGGCATTTTTATCTAACATGTAGGGCCACGATGATGGTATCTCCATGCAATTTTCCCTTGGTTTCTATGGTAATAAAGTGTGCATGGGATCTATTTCCTTTGAGGTCTCATAAGAGTCCATTGCTGCAACCAAGAATCTTCCAAGAATGGGAGATAGATGGTTCAAAAACCACCAACTGTTGCGCTCAAGTTATAACAGGGTTTTTAAGCCTGAATTCCATAACATTTCAGGAGAAAAAGGATATTCTAAGGAATGGATAAAAGAGGAATTGATCAACCCTCTCATCGTCATCATGAGGTTGATCACATATGAAGGTAGATATTCCACTTTCAAATCCTGTCATTTTAGATTGTTGGCTCATTTTCAGTTCAACAAACCTTTGAATTTTCCATTCTACTTTCTAAAGAGCTTGGAGAAGATGTCCTCTCAAGTGAGGAAGAATGTAACTAAGCCCCACAATAGCCTCTTTCACCATGGGTTAATCAAATTCCTTGTTCTAGCCGAATCAGGGGCAAACTTGGGATGCATTTATCTATCAATTTACAAACCCTCACTTGACAATTAAGACCGGAAAAAATCCACTTGTCCCAAGGATTATCTCTCCATCCAAGCCCAGCTCTCCAAGAAATCCAAACCCCCTTGCACAAACCATCTCTTTACCAGAACAATACAAAATGCTTGTTGACATCCCTGCTTCCTCATCAGGTAAAAAGACCAAGAGTAAAGATCAAAAGAATCCTATTATTAACCCCCCAATGCCTTCAATATCTCTTGATCCCACACCTAAAAATATCCAAGAAGTGATTCAACAAGACTTTCTCATAGTTCCCACAAATAGGAGGGGAGCCAATCGATTTGGTAAAGGACCCTTTCAAAAAAGTACTTGGAGCACAAGAAAAAAATCTTATGCAAAACCCCTACCTGCTTCGGATCCTATCCAAGTGTCCTCTGATCTTGAGAGCCCTCACAAGAGACTTAGGGAAGTTTTTGCGGATGGATTAGAGCCACAAATAAAGACAAATTCAGAACCTAACTCTCCTTCTCAATATCTTATTACTCCTACTTCACCCATGGCTACTCTAGATCCTAAGAATGATATATTGTCCACATCTCTCAAAGGATCTAATCCTTCCTCCGAGATCATTTATTTTACCCCAGCCTTTAAGAAGCTACAGAAAGACAATTCTCATTTCCTCCAACAGTTGGAAGAAAGGAAGACAATAGACACACACCTTCATCATGATAATGTAGTCCTCCAAGCAAAGGTAAACTCCCTTCAACCGTTGGTTGATGAGATGACCAAATCCAACCACAACCTCAAAGCACAACTGAAGCAACACAAGAGGCAAAAGGAAAAATCTTCACAACAATAAAGAGAAGCTTCCAAAGCTGATCCTCTTCAATAAGCTTAGTCACAAGGGGTAATTTATTTTTGTCTGTAGTGGGACCTGCAAAATTGTAAGTGTGGAGGTAATGTTGGGGCCGAGATATGATTATTTTTATGACGTTTATTAGATACTTTTGCCGAATGTATATATGCATTTTCATGTTTTGGAGAAGTTTTTGAAGGGATTTTGTGCCAAAACTCTATGATCTGCACCAGGTATGCATATTTCATGTTTTATGATGATCTTGAGTATGATTCAGTATGATTTTATGTTTCTAGAGATCTAATTCACATTTTTTGGTGTTACAGGGAAAAATCGCAACATGTTTTTGCTTCCAACACTCCATCCAGTACTCAATCGATACCTGGTCCATCACTCTGTCCGACACCCCGTCTTGCACAAAAATGATGGGTGATTTGGCAGTTATGGTATTGGAAGCTAGTGGTGGGCAGATCAGGAACATGGGTTTTTCTCATGCTTTCCTCCTCTAGCTACTGAACTCTTGACAACTTGGTTTGGGTTGTTAAGTAGGGCGATTATTAGCTCGCTCCATTTCGGTAGCTAGGGAACCATTAATGTAATTTATTGTTTTTAGAAGAGGTTCGACCCTCCAATGGTCGACCTCTCAGTCTATAAAGCCTATAAATACCACCGTGGTGGTCATACAATAGTTAAGCAGTAGAAGAAGTAGTGTGTTAGAGACAAATACGATTTTCCTCTATTTTTCCATTTTCATTTGCTCGAATTATATAAGACTGCATTTTTGAGTTTTAATGGTGAAATCGCTTTGTTGAGTTTGTGGTGTTCATTTGAGAAGTGACCAAGACTTGTTGGGGAGGGCCCAATAGTCTGGTAACTGTTCTATGAGTTTATTTATGAATTCCATAGCTTAGATGTATTTTATCTCATTTCCTGTACATGAATTGTTATTTTTCCTTTGTTATATAATTTCTCGTTATAGTTTAACTGTTTAGTTCTTTTTCTAGGTTAGTATGAAGGATTTTGTTAATATGCACTGACTGGTAGTTAGTAGGAACAAGTTTGAAGAGTTATACACTAACCCCATGTGTGATTAAATCTTAGATTATATTTTCTTTATGCTTTTAAAATCAAGTTTGAAACAGAGTTTTAGAACAAAATTTTAATTTATGTTTTCTTTCACAAGGCTTCAATGGATGGATAGTATTAGTTCTAGTTTTCATTTGTAGATTGCTTATTCAATTGTTATTTAGATTTTTCTTAACTAGTTGTTAATTAATTTGCTCATTTGTTTACCTCTCATATGTTAGAATCATGTTTAATTTATGTTTATAAGCATTTTCCTTTTTTCAATTTGAATTGTTGAAATAGGTCTAGCTTAGTTTTACTTTATGCAATTTCTTTCCTAGATTTAGGTTGCAATTCCAATTTGTAGTTAATGATTGAATTTAGTTATGAGTTTGCTTACGTAGAATAGAATGCAATTTAATTTTATAATCTCATTATATTGTTGATGTTTAATGCATGATTACATAATCACATGACTATGCAAGGTAATTGACGTTGTTTCTGTAATGACTAAGTTTTCATTGGATTACTTAATTCACACTTTTCACTTTGCTATTGAAGTCAATATCGAGTTTATCCCTCTTGAATTATCTTTTGTTGTCAAGTGCCATCATGATATTATAAGACACAGGAGACATTCACACAACCATCAACACTATATTTGAGCTTTCATAGGTTAAAAGATAGTTTCTTGCTTTCATAGATCAGAAAATAGTTTTCTTGTTGTTGTAGGATAGATAGTCTTGTGCTTTGGTAGATTAAAGAGTGGTTTGCTTATCATAGATTAAAGGTTAGCTGTTAATTCTTCTTTCTTTTAATTAAGTAGATTTCCTTTTGTAAATTATAAATAGTTGTATTAAGAATAAATTTCACTTGTCTCTTAGCTTAGTTAGTTGCTTATCGAGTAGCTTTACTTAGTTTACTTGTTGTAGAAGTTATCCTAGGGTAGCTAGTTGTTTACTTGCTTTAATAGGTTAATTACTTATTTTTATATTCTTGCTTTGATAGTATAGTTGCTTGTGTATTTACTTTCTTTCACAGGATAGATGTTTATTGAATTTAGGTAGGCTAGTTAAAGTAGTTTTCTTTTGCTATTTATTTATTGTTATGCTTAAATAGTTTTCTTTTTCTTATTGTCATGATCAATTAGTTTGCTTCAAGTAGGGTTTTTCATTTTCTTTCCTAGAACTATCCATCAATCCTTGGTCCAAAAGTACTTAGGTTACCTAGTTTAAGTTTCTTTAGTAGGGTTTGCTCAATAGTAGCTTTTGATTGAATAGATTAGCCCTTAGATAGCCACTTCCTTATTTAGACTATACTACTACCAGCCCTTCTACCTTGGCATATATTTTTCTACAACTCTAAGTTTACTTACCCCAGGCTGAAAATTTAATTGAGGGTTTTTAGTGTGTTTTTAGTGCATATAGAACACCCATCAATACTTTCTTTTTATTTGTTGGAATATCTTCAGGTGCCTTCCCCTCTTCCAAGAAATTTGTTATTTCTTCCAAATATTTTGGGGTTGCTTCGACGTGAAATAGATGTGCATCTAGAAGGTATTCTATATGTTGGTCGGATCCTCCCCCGTATCTATTCAGGATAGATGGTCAGGCCTTACGTTATTTTTTCCTTGTCAGATGATTATATCGAAAACAAATTCTTGGAATTACAATAACCAACAATAGATATTTCCTTGATGTACATGTTTATTCACTAGAAACTTTAGTGCCTGATGATTTGTAAAAAAATGTGAATGGGTTCGCAAGTAAATAATGTCATAATTTTTGCATGCAAACATCATCGACATGGCTTCTCTTTCTGTGGTCGAGTAATTCCTTTCTTCTTTATTTAGCTTTCAACTGGCGTAAGAATTAGGGTGGTCGATTGTGTCATTGTATGGTTGTGAGAGAACCTAGCCTACAACAACATTTGAAGCATCAACATGTACGTGAAATCTTCTCGACCAGTCAGGGAATTTTAATATAGGAAATTTGACCATATGTTTCTCTAAGAATTCAAAGGAATCTTGGCATTCTTGGTTTCATCTAAACTCAATTTATTTTAGAAGTAGCTCATCCATTGGAAAAGTGAAATTTGAATAATGATGTATAAATTTTATGTAATATCCAGTATGCCCAAGGAATATTTTAATATGTTTCTTATTTACAGGTGGTTTCAAGTCGAGGATGATTTTGAGTTTTTCCATTTCAAATTTTACACCATATTTGTAGACCACATGTCCCAGGAGAATGCCAATTGGAGTGGCAAAGATGAATTTCTTAATATTAATAGACAAATGGATTTTTTTGCATCATTCAAGCATTAATCTAACCCATTGCATATGGTTTTTAAATAGGATGTATATAGTCCAATCATCGAAATAGACAACCATTGTTTTGTAGATGTATTCTTGAAATGCTTTTACCAGTATTCTTGAAAATATTGTTGGGGAATTATTTATCCGTTACTTTATAAGTAAAGGAGATAAATTCAAATACAAATGTCTTTGGTTGGTCTTCTTTAGCTATAGTAACTTGGTTTTATCCTAAAAACGCATATGTAAATGAATAGAATTCATGACTTGTGACTTCATTGATTATGTCATCGGTGAATGGGGTGGAGAACGGATCCATCAAAGTCAATTTGTTAAGTCCTCGAAAGTCGACACATATTATTAACCTCTTAGGGTCGTTCTTCTTTGGCTATTAACCATAGGACTAGCCCATTGTGCTTTGTCGATTGGATATATGATGCATGTTGTAACATTCCTTCAATTTCTTTCTGGACGATCGACTTATATTTGTGGGTTAATTTATAGGGTTGATTTTTAATCATGTTTTCCCTGGGGATGAGTTTGATTTTCATTTCTCCCATTTCTTCTACAAGTCCTTTTAAATATTTATAGTCTCTAGAAAAGACATCTTGGCATTCTTTCAGCAAGTCAACTATGTCAGCTATCTACTTTTCTGACCAGTAGTTGCCTACTCATGCCATTTTCAGCCAATCGCCATTTGATATATCGAACTCTTTTGTATTTATTTCAGCATTCATCCATTTTGGTGGTTTTTCTTCGTCGTGCTGTCATTCCCCTTCTTTGACTTTGGTGAAGATTTCTGAGAATTCGAGTTCTTCAAGATCATCCTTTTCTTCCTTGTTTATTGTTAATATTGATTTTACATAGTTTTTCATAAATGGGTGATCGCTTTTCCATCGAAATCTTTGGCCTGGACAACTTGTGTTTTCCATGTCAATTATTCATATTGTTGTATTTTCATTATTGTCTATCGAAATAAAGTGGCATGTTGATGTCGATCTGATGTTGAAAGTCATTTTCCCTTTTCATTTTTGTATGAATGGCGTCATTTTTTCTAGGAAGTTTTTAATTTGTTGTGATGCTTTTCTTAAACGCTCCTCCTCCAAGGTGAATTTGAATTCTTGGACAAAATTTTCCTTGATGTCGGACCAATTGAGTGTATGGCCACATCCTTCTTTGATTTTGTACCATTTATCTGTTATTTCATCTAGTGTGTTTGGAAACATGTGTGGCCATACCATTTCATCTCTATATCCTATTTTTCACCATTCACTCTCACAACAGTGGATATGTTCAACTAGGTCATACCCAATTTTAAAGATAGGAATATCGATTGTTTTAGCCAACTTATTTTCTCCAAAGAATTCCATAAAGTATGTCGACACGGTTGTCCAAGTTTCTAGTCTTGTTGAATGTGTTTCCCACCATCTTGTGGCTTGGCCTGTGAAAGTTTCAACCAAGATTTAGGTTCTACCTTGTCCTCCTACACATTTGAAAACTTGTTCAACATGTGTCAATGGTGCATTTAATTCATTATCACACAATGGCATTTTCATTGTATTTTCGGTCAGAATTAGCGTGGGAGTTTGATTTAGAATTTTATCTTATATGATGGGTACTATTTGGATTGAGAAACATGTTCTTGGATGTTTGATTGGGATGGATTCAATGGTCCAACAACCTTTTGAGTGTGCTTCATAATTTTCTAATTTTCTATCTACCCATATAATGGTCCAAGTCGACCCATGGTTCATAATATTTATTCTTATAGGAAAGTTTTCTGACATATTTAGATGGTATTTTTCCTTCTTTATACTCTCTTAGTATATTAAGAAGATCCAACCATCGACTGATTAAGTGATTTTCCTTTAGGAGTTGTAAAAATTCATGTACAATGTCTTCATTTTGTCTTCCTTTGTTTGGTTGGTCTCTATTAGAATTTTTGAAGAATTTAAGTGCTTCCCTCATAATCTTTTCTTCTTTGTCTGGATTTGGAAACTGACTAGACTTCCTTGTCTAACGATCTTGTAAGGGGTTATTATTAATATATCATCCTATGCCTGATCTAGTGATGATATGTAAGTTCTTTTAATTTAGCACTTCTAGTTTGGAGAATGTGTGTAGGAGCTTTAAATTCTTTTTGGTCATGATCTTATCAAGTACTATCAAACATTCTTCAAGTGAATGATTTTTGATGCCACACATGTTACAAAATTTTAATTCAAATTGATCTTTAATTGGGAATTCGAGGATAATGTGGTTGTCTTTCCAAAAATTGTAATAGTAAGGTCGACCTTGACCTAAACCTTAAAACCTGACTCGACTGCAGTCGCCTTGAACTTGACCTCGACCATATTAATCAATTCGTCTCTCGTAGTTGTTATTTTGATCAGTCACTTTTGTATGATAGACCGTGTGAACATTTGTTCTATTTTTTGCATTTAGTCGACACTCAAATGTTCTATGTCTATGTGGTTCATAAATATGACACCATTTGGTATTTTTCAAGTTGTGCAAACAACCTTGCATAGTATGGTCGATTAGAGTTTCACATATGTTACAGTATGTCTTAGCTTGCACATGGCATGCATATGCTTCTCCTGGTACTTGATCATTGAGGCTACAAGTATATTTGGTGTGACCATCTTCGCAGCATGTGGTACACCACAACTCACTTCTTATTAAGGTTAGATTTTTTATGGTCTGTTGTAGATGTTATATTTTTTCTTCTATCCTTTCTATCGACGAGGAATTCAATGGGTCATCATCATCTGACTCAACACGTTGCACATTTTTTAATTCATCTTCACATGAGGTTATCTCATAGAGCCATAATGGAGTTCAAATTCGTTGTAGTAATCAAACTATGTACCATTATACTAGTAGATTTTGATCAATTGTCGATGGGATTTGGCTAAGTAGATCTTTGAATATTTTGTTGTATTCGCGAACTGACTCGCCTAGTTATTTCTTTATTTCTTTCATTTTTTTTGCGGCCATGTGTGTAACATATTGGACCTTGAAAAAAGAAAAAAAAATTCTCTTTATTTATAATTTTGATCAGTTCTAACTTTATTTGAAATTCATGAACCATGTTAGAGCACGGTGTCGAAGAGTAGCACCAAATTGTGCCATATGCTTATCTTCATCTATGATTTATGTTGCATCCTATAATTTTTCGCATACAAATAAATGTCTTCTTGGATCCTTGTCTCCTTCATAAAGGGGAATATTATTGAGTCCCATGGTTGTTTTTTTAAGAACACTAGATTTTTTTGATCCTCGACTTATCACACTTTTCGACTGGGATGTTGGGTTCTTACTCTTCTGATGGATGGTATGTTAAAAGTAATTGTTCCATCTTTTCTCTATGAGTTACTTATTCAGTATAACAAATTTGGTCTTAAATATATTCGACGATAGGTCCTTCTAGTGGACATGTCAGTTCACAACTATAATCTACTAGATTATTTTGTTCTCTTGATATGATATTTGGAAGGGGGGCCAAGTCTGCGAGATCCTTGATCTGAATGAGCATTTTATCGAATTCATTTCTTTCTTGTTCAACAATGAGAGTGTCGCGTAAATTCACATGCTCGTAGGTTCTATACCATAATCTTGCATATTGTTCGTCGATATGAAGTCTTTGTTGAAGAAATTATCTAATTCAAGGGTTGTTTTCTTGAACAGGAGGAGTGCATATCGTCGGTCCAAACTCTTCGTAATCCATGCTTTTAGATTGGTTTTCTGGTTGATGGGCGCCCATGCTAGCCTCTATCAACCGTTCTTCATTACTTTTGTCGGGGATCACCGTGATTGTTTTTATTTCTAGCTTTGGTCTATTTATTTCAGACTTAGACTACTCACTTTCTCTATTAGGTTGATCTTCTCTAACCATTTTTCTATTTGAATTCTAGATGGTCCATAGGTTACAAATCTCCTCTCTTTTCTTTTATCTCTTGTCTCACTCCAATTTTTCGATGTTGGACATTTTTTTGTAAATTTCCTTTCCTCTCGAAGAAATTTATGCTTCATTCAAATGAATGTTGGTATGATCTTTTATTATGGCATATCACGGATCAGCCGACCCCCAAACGTCGCCCTGACTTATTCAGAGTTGGTGAATATGGTCATGTTTATTTGCTCAAAAAGTAGTCTCAGGCTTGTTTTGTATCCTTGCACCTTTCTTCTAGGAATTCGGCCCACTTTTCATCTCTCTCTTCCCAATTACTATTTTATGGTGGTGTACCAAGTCGAGGTCAGAATTCAAAAATTTCTTCGTCCCTTTTGTCGAGCAATCATTTTGAAGCAGTTTGGGGATGGTGCACAAATTTTTTTCATGTATCTCCATGTAGAATTTGTATTTTATTATGTCGAGTGATGTTTGATCCTAAATAGCTTGTTTTGTTATGTAATATTCGATAATTCTTTCAACCCACTCATGTAGATTCGTTCGACCTCTGTTTGTAATCTGTTGGAAATATGGCTACAACAGAGATGACGCAGATGATCAAGGCGCAGATGCTCAAGGTTGTCATTGATGGCAATCGATTGCTTATGAAGAACAGATGCTGAGACTGCTGCAACACGAATGCTAAAACACGACTATTGGAAGCGAACACAGATGCTGCAACACAAAAGTGAAACATGTTGAAACGTAGATGCTGAAACACGACTGCTGCAACACGAATGTTGAAAAACGACTGCTGCAATACGAATGCTGAAACATGAATGTTGGAAGCAAACACAGATGCTGCAACACAAAAGTGAAACATGCTGAAACGTAGATGCTGAAACACGACTGTTGGAACACGAATGCTGAAACACGACTGCTGAAACACGACTACTGGAACGCAGATGCTGGAACACAGCGTT
>ML805366.1:229657-262508 GCA_009831015.1 Picea engelmannii | reverse complement strand
AACATAATCTTGAGGGTTAATTTTTCGTCTAGAGTCAATTTACACATTACCGGATTTATTGATGTATTTGAACAAGGATTATGGTATAGCTTCTATAAATATTTCGTGAGTCTCCGAGAAAAATTACGATGGTGCTTATGCTAGCACAAGGTTGGTCCTTCTTGTGTAATTCTTAATGTAATTCCCAAAAAATTTCTCCAACTATTCATGTATGTCTTGTAAAGTTATCATCTATGTGATCTTCTGCATGCCTAGGTTGAGAACTACTGACAACAGAGCCAATGTTGTAATCTAGGGAAAAGTATGGGATTGTTACCAATATCCCAATGCATAAGCAAGCATAGAATCACATACTCATAAATATAGACAAAGACATACACAAAGTAGTGGAATCCCAAAGAACATCATTTTATTATATATAGATGAATCAATACAGCACAACAAAGACACATTCTCTAATACATGTTTTTCTATTTTTAATTACATATTATGTCACCAGGAAGTTGTAACTACTTAACTTCATGGGTCAGTCGGTTAGCCGGGACTTAGACCGACTTATACTCTCGAATTTGGCAGTCGATTGTTGGGTGTGGTCGAATATCCATTACAACACTTGTATAATCTACTCACTAAGGAAACATCATGCCTATATGGTTCCATTAACCTAGTGGTGGGGTGTATTCTCATGTATTAGGATTTAATTTTCTTACGTTCAACCCACCACTTTCTTAGGAATGTATGGTAGTTTTTATTCTAGGAAAACTATTCCACCCATGAATAATCATGGAAATCTCTTCTCTTGGGAACTTGTAGAAAGTTTCCAAGTTGATTGCTTGAAAGGAATGTTGGACAGCTGAGACGGGGGTGAATCAGTTGTTACTTTTCTTAAAAAATTATGCACATTTTAAACTCTTTAAAAAACACTCAATGATGATCACAATAATGCATACATGTAACCAATAGAATGTTCAACATCAATCACACACATCAAATATACAGAGACATATATTTTCTGAGGAAACCCATAAAGGGAAAAACCTTTTCTTCTTGATATGATAAGTAATATTTATTTTTTGTAAATTATCATTCTTATGAGCACCAACTCATTGTGAGGCTACCACCTCTATTTTGCAAGCTGCAACTTGCTGCGATCACCAACTCTCTGGTTTCTCTAGCACCCACTGGAAAGAAGCACCAACTCCCTAGTTTCTCTAGCACCCACTAGAAGGAAGCACAAACTCCCTAAGTGTTCTAGCACCAACTGGATGGAAGCACCAACTTCCAGTCACATAGGCATCGACTTGTATAACAGAGAACAATAGTTCTCCCTTGCACCACCCTGCCACCCTGGTTTTTCTGGCTGCAACCAGATGGAAGCTACAACTCCCTATGTTCAAGAACCCACTTGAAACTCTAAGGACAACATTCCTCCCTAGAACCTCCCTACCACCCCGAAATATAAATATTTTCTTTCTTGAATTTATCACAGTGATACATCATTTATCTATGGCTTACCAGTCTCATCATTGTTCTGCTACACTGCTCTGCTATGCCTGCATCATTGTCTCTCTCCTCGCGTCTGCTGCAACTTTTGTTCTTCTCTTAGATATGCATTTATGTTCCTTTCTTCTTTCGTTCTTTATGTTATGTGTATTCTTTCCATTCTTTGCACCACGCCTCTTCTGTGTGCTTCAAATCCTGCACACAACATGCTTCTACCTGCATGAAACACACTCAACAACCACAATGCATCTCTTCTCTATTATGATTTTTTATATTCTTTGTGCACCAACTGCATCCTATGCACTATGCCTCTGCATGCTCTTCACTACATCATTGATCTTCCCTACAGATTGTTCACTCTGTCTATTCCTCACGACTGTATGGATAACTAGTAGAATACCTTCAGTTCTTTGTGATACTTGTATTTCTCACGTTGAGTTATCTACTTGATCATCATACGAAATATTCATCTTCTCTAGCCGCTATGAAAGGTTTTTTGGCTTCTCTGCAAGTTATCCTGAGAATCCTTTGTTTCTCTTCCAGTCACAATTATCCATCCTCTCTCTCAGTTACAGTCAGTGTGTTCATCATCTATAGGTGTTAAGCTCATATTCCTTAGCTTCTCTAGTTGTCAAAACTCTTTGTCTTCTCTGTTAGTTACAGCCAGGAAATTATGGCTTCTTTGGCTTCTAAGCCCATTCCTTCACATGACCAGGGGTGGTGACCAACCACTTATTCAAAAGGCGCTTCCCAATTTTTGTCTGGTGAGTGTTGGCTTCATTTCATGATATGAACTTGGGCTATGAGCTTCATGTGAACATTCTATTGTGGGCACATCCATAGGAGGTTTGAGGGCAACCTGCAATTCACTACGAGCCTCCACGTATCCTTTCTCCAAAACGGTGGTCTCGATTGCGACCCTCTTAAAAAAAATTAAGGCCCGAGCATGTTCTAGCCCCACAATGGAAAAAGATCGTCGATCTAACGATCTTAACGGTGGTCCTGAATGGATGGTCCAGATCTATCCTCTCAAGTCTACGAACCATATCTCTCCTTCCTCCATCAATGACTGAGGTCAAATCGTGACCTCGCGTGTCAGGTGTTTGAACATGAGCCAACCCTATCTCTTCCAACTCCCGAATTCTGAAATAATCTGTGTCAGATCAATAGTCCACGATCCTCTATGATCCGATGGCCCAGATCTCATCAGGACATCACATTTCACAAATTTGGAGGACTACTCACCTCCCTTCTCCTGACTTTCGATTTTTTGAAACCCGCTCCAAATCAAAGGCCCACAACCCTCTCTGATCCAATGGTCCAGATATTATCAGGACTTTGCGCTTCACGAAGTTGGAGGACTACTAAGCTCCCTTCTCCCGATTTCTGATTTTTTGAAACCTACTCCAGATCAACGGCCCATGATCCTCGGTGATATGAAGGCCCAGATCATATCGACACTTCGCATTTCACTATGTCCAAGGTTATCTCACCTCCCTTCTTCTAATTCTCAATTTATCGATATCCTTTTTTGTCAGATCGACGGTCCATGACTCTCCATGATCCAACAGTCCAAATCAAATTGTGAATTCACATTTCACGAGTTCCTAAACTGTCACCTTTGACTCTTCCAATTTGTGAGTTAGCGAAATGCTAATCTCTCACCACATGTCCTTCCCATCATCAAAAACTAGGATTGACTCCACTCTACCCCTTGCAAATATTCTGAAGTTTGATTCTTCGACCTCCTAGATCTGCTACCACCTGTCATCAGTGTCGATGGATGGTTTCGATGAATTCGGAACTTGTCTCATGCACTTTCCTTAGGATCCAACAATTGTTGTTCCATGCACTTAGATATAATGGTTGAGATCTGTTCTCCTCTTCTGCGTGCTCCTCCTATTTGGAATTTGATCAGACGACCACTATCACTCCTCCTCCTGAGCTTACTCTTCCTCCTAACTTGGAAGAATGTCTAAGTGTCAAAAGCCTCAACCTTTGATCCTTCTACAAGTCCTGATGACTTGGACCTTGTATGCGCTTCTGGAAACTGTTATCTCTTCTGATCTTTCTCGTCTTTGCATATTGTCCGCTTCTCCTGATCTTATGCTTTCCCTATTTTCCATCATTGTTTCTTTCCTCATTGTTTCATTTCTTGCGTGTAAACATACCATCATATTTGTTGTTCTTGCCATCAATGACAAGCACACTCTGCCTGTAAACATGCCAACAATATCCCCCTTTGGCGTTGATGGCAACCTTGAAGGACTGCATTGTTCTACTTAGATGCATTGTTCTACTTAGATCTACAACTATAGCATCCATAACACACCTTTTCTCCCCCTTTAACATCAATTTCAAATAAAACATGCTCCCCCTGAGCTATTGTAGTACTTGTTAGAGGTATCATATATTCAACCAATACATACTCCCCCTGACAAGATGGACCCTCTTACGTTGATAATGGGGTCATGCCCAAATTCTAGCATAGATACTCAAACTGATCTTTTACAAGTGGTTTAGTGAATATATCATCTATCTGATCTTTGGATGGAATATAATGAAAATAAACAACAGTGTTGGTCATCTGTTCCCTCAAGAAGTGATACTTGATGGGTATATGCTTGGTCTTGGAGTGAAACACAGGGTTCTTTGATAGACTAATTGCACTGGTATTATCACAATGAATTAGGATCGGTGCAGTATATTTTACCTCCAAGTCTGCAAGTGTCTGAATGATCCACAATACTTGGGTAAAGCATGTAGCAGCTGCAATGTATTCAACTTTTGTAGTTGATAAGGAAATGGAACCTTGCTTCTTTCTCAACCATGATACAAGGGAATCTCCTAAGAAGAATGCACCTCCACTCATGATTTTCCTTTCATCCACGCAGTTAACCCAATCAACATTTAAATAGACTGATAGTTGAAAATTATTATTCCTAGGATACCATAGGCCATAGTCCATTGTTCCTTTCAGGTATTTGGATATTTATTTGACAACTTAGAAATGACTCTGTTTAGGTGCGACTTGATACCTTCCTACCATTCCAATAGCATGCATTATGTATGGACAAGATGTTATGATGTACAATAGGCTACCTATCATAGACCTATATGAACTCTGATCAACATCAGGTGAATCATCATCCTTACTTAAATTACATCCAATGGCCATAGGTGTGCTCATAGCTTTAGAATCTTCCATTTGAAACCTTTTCAACATTTCTCTTAGATATTTTTCTTGAGAACGAAATATTCCTTTAGACCTTTGAGTAATTTGTAGGCCAAGAAAAAATGATAGTTCCCCTATCATAGACATTTCAAATTCAGACTACATGGAAGAAGAAAACCATTGTACCAATGAAGCATTATTACTATAGAAGATGATGTCATCTACATAGACCAACACAATGAGCAAATCATTACCCTCAGTTTTGATATATAGATTGTTCTCAATTGTTCCTCTCTTGAACCCTTTGTCTTGTAGATATGTATCCAGTCTGTGATACCAAGCATGAGGAGCTTGTTTCAACCCATATAAGGATTTCTTTAGCTTGCAGACAAAGTCAGGGTTATCTGACAATTGGAAACCTTCTGGTTGTTCCATATAGACTTCTTCTTTTAGATCTCCATTTAGAAAATATGAATTGACATCGATTTGATAGACTTTAAACTTCTTATGACAAGAATAGGTAAGAAACATTCTAATATATTCTAATATTGCTATAGGTTAAAATGTTTCATCAAAGTCTAGTCCTTCTATTTGAGTATATCCTTTGCAAACCAATCTAGCCTTATTTCTTATAATATTTCCTTGTTCATTCGTCTTATTTTTGTAGACCCATTTGAATCCTATTACATTTTTGTTTGTTGGCCTAGGAATGAGTTCCCAAATGTCATGCTTTTCAATATGGTCCAGTTCCTCATTCATTGATTTTAACTAGTTTACATCTTCACTGGCTTCATTGAAGTTCTTGGGTTCCACCATGGATATGAAGGCTATATGTGATCGCTTAGTGTTTTTGATTATCCTTATCCTAGTTTGTACACCTTTGTCTTTCTCACCAATTATCTGACTTGCAATATGATTCTTTTAAGTAATTCGGGAGGAAGAATTTGATGTTATCTACTTATTTGATTATGCATGAGTATTTGCATCTTCATCTGACTCAGAGTCTTCTTGTTCTGATTCTTGGACCCGTTCAGCTTCAACTTCACCTATATCCTCTATTGTTGATTCAATATTGTTCACCTCTCTTACTAGGACTCCTTCATCAAATTTTATGTCAATACAATCAACCAATTTATGTAGCCTCTTATTATAGCATCTATATCCTTTACTATTTGTAGCATACCCTAATAATATGCCTTCATCAACCCTGTCATCATACTTGCCAATATTCTCATTATTATTCTTTATGTAGCACTTACTCCCAAAGAATTTGAAGTGTTTGATTGTATCAGGTCTTCCATGCCACAGTTCATAAGGTTTCTTATCACTGTGTGGTCTAAGGTGAGCTTTATTAAGAATATGGATTCATGTGTGTATTTATTCTACCCAGTAGGTTTGACCAATGTTCTTCTCATTCATCATTGACCTGACCATTTGTTGAACTGTTTTGTTTTGCCTCTCAACTACTCCATTTTGTTGTGGGGTTCCTGGGATTGTGTATTCTCTTTTGATCACATGTTTATCACAAAACTCCTTGAAAACACTTGACATAAATTCTCCTCCTCTTTCTGATCTCACAACCTTTAATCTTTTACCTGTTTGATTCTCAGTTAAAGCCTTAAATATTTTAAATTTCTCAAATTCTTTAGCTTTTTCTTTGAGGAAAGAAACCCAGGTGAGTCTGGAGTAATCATCAATGATCAACATGAAGTATTTTTCCTTGCCTGTTCCTTCCTATCTTGATGGTCCACATAGATCCATATGAACTAATTGGAGTTTTTTCTCTATTGAAGTAGAGTTCTTGGATTTAAAATGTGTCCTAGTTAGCTTTCCTACTTGACAGGGTTTACACACAAAATCTTGTGGCTTTGGTATTCTTGGAAGATCTTTTACTGCCTCAAGAAATTTGAGCTTGATTAAGTGTTCAAAGTTTATATGTCCAATTCTCCTATGCCATAACCATCTCTCATCATGTTTTCTTAGATGACACTCTTCTTTATCTTCTTTCAACACATATACATTATTATTTTTCCTTATGCCTTTAGCCACCACTTGTCCTGAATTTGCAGACTTTATCTTACAATCTTTGGAAGTGAACACCACTTCACATCCTCTATCACACATTTGAATTACACTAAACAAATTATGTTTCAGCCCATCTACAAGCAGGACATCCTGGGATTTTCCTTTTCCATTACTTAAAATCACCATCCCTTTACCTTTGATTTTACTTGGTTCATCATTTCCAAAGGTCAGATCTCTTGTTTTTCCTATACTTATAGACAAAAACTTATCCTTGTCTCCAGTCATGTGCTTGGAAAATCCACTATCTATATACCAGAGGGTCTTTTTATTTTTGAGCTGAAAGTACTACACCACAATTTTCACTATCTTTCTTTTTCGATGTGCTGGCATTTTTAGCTAAGGGTTTTATCTTTGTATATGTTTTGTAATTATTCAGATGGCAGTTTACAAATTTGTGGCTGAAGTTATGATAGTTATAACATTTGAGATCATTGTCCAGTAGGTCAAAGTGATTGGTGCTACATTGTCTATTCATTGGCTACTTAGTTCTATGTTGTAAAGACTGTTTATTTCTTGACCTCCTCCATTACATGTCTCTAAACTTAATTTGACAATTTGCAATCTTATGACCAAAATTAGAACAGTAAAATCAGTAACCATAGAAGAAATTTTGGTACATGAAGGGTGGCCTTCTTCTTGGAAATTGTTGCTCGATCTTCTGACCTCTTTGTTTTTTATCAGGGATCATATTATCTTTATTAGCTTTTGGTGACAGAGTACTCTCATGGTTTGATTGTTTGCTAACTTGGAACTTGATCATCTTTAATGGCTCTTTTCTTTCTGTCTCTTTGTTGCTTGAACTACTTACATAGCCTAAACCAGTCTTCAACAAAGGAGATATTTGTTTGTTTAGAATGTTATTTAGTTCTATTGAGGCTTTAATGCTTGGAATATTTTGGAGATACAATGCTTTAAAATCCTCCATCTCTTTTCTGGTTTTTACTACCTCTTCTTCCAAGGCTTCACATCTTGCCTTCATTTATGATAATTGTTGTTTTAGGATGTCCTCTATCTTCTTTGCCTCTTCTAACTCCACCTTTAGTAGGGCAAAGTCTTCATCAGGTATTTTAGCATTATTTTCAAACTGCATCAACAACTATTTTTGTTTTCTCTTCTCAATTCTGAATCTATCAATCTCTTCTAAGGAACTGATTAGTTCACCTTCCATATCAACCACAACTTCTTCATCATTAACATCACTTCCTATGTTTTTATTATCATAATCCTCTTTGTCCATAAGCACAAAGTTATTAACCTTATCTTCACAAGAAGAGTCACTTTCTGTGTCTTCTGAATTGTCATCAATGTTTACACATAAACTTTTATTTTTACCAAATCTCCTGGGTTTGTACTTCTTTTCACCTTCAGAATTATAATATTGCTTATTCTGTGGAAACTTCGATGCAAAGTGACCTATCTTTCCATAGTTAATACACTTGAAGGGAAACTTTCCTTGATACTTGCCCAATCCTTTCTTTAGTCTTCTCACAAATTTTTCTTCAATTTCATCAAGCTCAGATTCCTCATTCTTATCTACTTTAAAAGAAGCCTCTATAGTGTTGGATTTATCTTTACCTATCCTCATTTCATATGCATTCAACATTCCTAGAAGTTGATCAAAAGCCAAATATTTTAGATCATTAAATTCTTATATAGAGGAGACCTTTGGGTTGAACCTATCTGGCAGAGATCTCAAAATTTTTTGAACTAAAGAGGCTTCCTCAATTTTTTCACCAAGAGCTTTCATTGCATTTACTAGTTCTTCAACTCTTAGAAAGTACTTCCCAATAGTTTCATCTTCTTTCATCTATATTTTTTCAAAATGTACTCTGTAGGTTTGAAGCTTGGCATCCTTTACCTTCTCATTACCTTCATAACTACTAATGGGTTTGTCCCACATGTCTTTGGAAGTTTCTAAGTGCATAACTTTTACAAATTTTGCTTCTGCAAGCTCACTCAGAATAGCATTCATAGCCTTAGCGTTGAAGATGAATTCTAGCTTTTCATCCTTATTAGCTAGTACAAATGGCTTTACATAACCAGTCTCTACCACATCCCATACATCTGCATCTAAATCCATTATGTAAGTTCTCATCCTAACTTTCCAGAAGACAAAGTTTGCTCCATTGAATAGAGGGGCCTTATTGGTTGAAGTTCATTCATGGCTTGACATGTTTAAGATTACTGATCTACCTTTAAATAAAAGGAACCTTCTCTGATACCAATTGTTGGACAACTAAGAGGGGGGTGAATCAGTTGTTACTGTGCTTAAACATTTATGCCCATTTTAAACTCTTTACAGAACACTCAATGACGATCACAATAATGAAGACATGTAAGCAATAGAATATTCAACATCAATCACACACGTAAAATATACAAAGATAGATATTTCCTAAGGAAACCCATAAAGGGAAAAACCTCTTCTTCTTGATATGATAAGTAATCTTTATTTTCTATACATTATCATTCTTATGAGCACCAACTCATTGTGAGGCTACCACCTCTATTTTGCAAGATGCAACTTGCTGAGAGCACCAACTCTCTGGTATCTCTAGCACCCACTAGAAGGAAGAACCAACTCCCTGGTTTCTCTAACACCCACTAGAAGGAAGCACCAACTCCCTAAGTGTTCTAGCACCAACTGGATGGAAGCACCAACTTCCATTCACATAGGTACCAACCTGTATAATAGAGAACAATAGTTCTCCCTTTCACCACCCTACCACCTTGGTTTTTTTGGCTGCAACTAGATGGAAGCTACAACTCCCTGTGTTCAAGAACCCACTTGAAAATCTGAGGACAATAGTCCTCCCTACCACCCTGAAATATAAATATTTGATTTCTTTAATTTATCACAGTGATACAACATTTGTCTATGGCTTACCAGTCTCATCATTGTTGCGCTACATTTCTCTACTCTGTCTGCATCAGTGTCTCTCTCCTCACGACTCCTGTGTTTTTTGTTCTTCTCTCAGATATGCATTTTTGTTCCTTGCTTCTTCTGTGCTTTATGCTCTTTGTCTTCTTTCCATTATATGCACCACGCCTCTTCTATGTGCTTCAGCTCCTACACACAGCATGATTCTACCTTCATGAAACACACTCAACAGTTGTAATGCATCTCTTATTTGTTCTGCATTTTTATATTCTTTGTGAAACAACTACATCATATGTGTTATGCCTATGCATGCTCTTCACTACATAATTGTTATGTCCTACAGGTTGTTCACTCTGTCTCTTCCTCACGAATGTATGGATAACTAGAAGAATACCTTCACTTCTTTTTCTTGCTTGTATTTCTCATGTCAAGTCATCTACTTGATCATCATACAAACTCTTCATCTTCTCTGGATGTTATGCAAGGTTCTTTGGCTTCTCTGAAATTTATCCTGAGAATCCTTTATTTCTCTGCCAGTCGCAATTATTCGTCCTCTCTGGCAGTTACAGTCAGTGTGTTCATCATCTGTATGCATTATGCTCAGATTCTATAGCTTCTCTAGATA
This sequence comes from Picea engelmannii, assembly GCA_009831015.1. Taxonomy (NCBI): domain Eukaryota; kingdom Viridiplantae; phylum Streptophyta; class Pinopsida; order Pinales; family Pinaceae; genus Picea; species Picea engelmannii. The sequence continues at coordinate 252,239 of ML805366.1, read as the reverse complement.
TCGAAACTCTTCATCTTCTATGTCAGTTATAGCCAGTCAATTATGGATTCTTTGACTTCTAATCCCTTTCCTTCACATGACCACAGGTGATGACCAACCGTTTATTCAAAAGGCACTTCCCGATTTCTGTCTAGTGAGTGCTGGCTCCATTTCACAATATGACCTTAGGCCATGAGCTTCATGTGAACATGCAATTACAAGCACATCCATAGGTGGTTTGAGGGAAACCCTCTTTTCTCCCCGCAATTCACTACGAGCCTCCACACGTCCTTTCTCCAAAACCATGGTCTCGATTCTGGTCTGCTTACAAAAAATTAAGGCATGAGCATGTTTTAGCCCTGCAATGGAGAACGACTGTCGATATCATGATCTTGACAGTGCTGCTGAGTGGACGGTTCATATCTATCCTCTCAAGTCTGTGGACGATATCTCTCCTTCCTCCATCAATGACTGAGGTCAAATCGCGATCTCGTGTGTCAGATGTTTGAACGTGAGCCAACCCTGACTCTTCCAACTCCGGATATCTAAAATACTTTGTGTCAAATCAATGGTCCATGATCCTCCATGATCCTATGACCCAGATCTTGTTGGGACATCGTAGTTCGCAAAGTTGGAGGGCTACTCACCTCCCTTCTCCTAATTTTTTATTTTCCAAAACCCACTCCATATAAATGGCCCACAGCCTTCTGTGATCCAACGGTCTAGATATTATCAGGACTTTGCGCTTCGCGAAGTTGGAGAAATACTCACCTCCCTTCTTCCAACTTCCAATTTTCTGAAACCTACTCTATATCAACAGCCCATGATCCTCGGCGATCCAAAGGCCTAGATCATATCGGGACTTCACATTTTGCGATGTCGGAGGTTATCTCACCTCCCTTCTTTGGATTCTCAATTTCTCGATATCCTCTTGTGTCAGATCAATGGTCCATGACTCTCCAAGATCTAACGATCTAGATCAAATCATGAATTCACATTTCACAAGTTCCTACAACTCTCACCTTTGACTCTTCCAATTCGTGAGTCAGCAAAATGTTGACCTCTCATCACATGTCCTACCCAACATCAATAGCTAGGATCAACTCCACTCTACCCCTTGCAAATATTTTGAAGTTCGATTCTTTGACCTCCCAGATCTATTGTCACCTGTCATCCCTGTCGATGGACGATTCCGATGACTTCAGAGCTTGTCTCGTGCACTTTCCTTCGGATCCAACAATTGTTGTTCCAGGCACTTATATCTAATGGCTGAGATTTGTTCTCCTCTTCTGTGTGCTCCTCCTGTCTGGACTCTGATCGGACGACCATTATCGCTCCTCCTCCTAAGATTATGCTTCCTCCTGACTTGGAAGAATGTCTGAGTGTCAAAGGCCTCGACCTTTTATCCTTCTACAAGTCCTGATTACTTGGACCTCATCTGCGCTTCTGGAAAATGCTATCTCTTTTGAGATTTCTCGCCTTTGCATACTATTTGCTTCTCCTAAATGTATGCTTTCCCTATTTTCCATCATTGATGCATTTCTTTCCTGTAAACATACCATTGTTATTGATGTTCTTTCCATCAATGACAAGCACACTCTTCCTGTAAACATGCCAACAAGAAAGCTATACATTTTCCCTGATCTTTAACCAATTTCTTGTTTTCAATATTAGTGTAATCAATAATCCATTTTATGATCTTAGTGAAGGGTAATTTCTTGGACCTGGTATCCACAATATGTATGTAATATCTCCTAATGTTTGAATATGCATCCCATATTGAGCATCCTCCTTTGTTGGCTCAACTAGTGGGGAAACCCATGTTTCTTCTCTACATTCAAAAACCATTCCCCCATTAATGAGAATGTTGCAATCCCATGTGAATATATGTATATATTTAAAGTGGCCTCATGGGTTCTCTAGGTTCAAACTCCACATAAGTACTCTCTATCTTGGGTTTTTGTTTTGGATTCTATTTTGGATTCTATTATGGATTTTGTCTTTTAGGTTCCATGTAAACAATTATGCATGTCACTCATTTTGACAACGCAACAGTGCTATTAGAAAAGAATATATCTCAAAAAGAATCATTTAACTAAATTTACAATGGTTTCAACCCCCCTAGGCAACAAGATCCCATATTAGAGAGCCATGAAATTGCCTAGGTTCATGATAGATACAACAAAACATGAGTAGGGTTGTACCCTGATTTCAGTTACATATTCCTTCAAAGGATGAACATGCACACTATCTATTCGAATGAATTAAGGAATGGCTTGAATTTTGCAAATTCAAAGATATGAATTCTACAATAAAAAATAGAAGTAGTTTTGGACTCAAGCCTCTACTTAATGAAGGGATTTTGAATGAAATAATTCTACTCTTTTTGTTTAGGCATACCATTTGAAGGGGAAAAGGGCACTCCTCTTCATAGGTAAAATATAGTTGGAGGTTGTTGGGATGTTATATTCTTTGCAGTGGAAACTCATTCAATCAATTGGCTAGTCAAGGATGATTGACTAGTGATTGTCGATCAACTAAACAACAAATTTAAGTTGATGGTTGAAAGGTTAGTTGACTGGAGGTTGAAATGTGGTCAATTGGATGGTTTATTGGTAGCCGACTGGAGGTCAAAATGTGGTCATCTTGATGGTCAATTGGTAACTGACTAGAGACTGAAATGTGGTTGACTGGATGGTTGATTGCTAGTTGACTAGTATTCTATTGGTGGTCGAAACCAGAAAGAGAATCTCAAAAATAATAGGATCGTTTCCTATCATATTCATAGATCTATAATCATTTTGGGCACCAATAATTAGGGTTTTACATGTATAACATGCCTATAAATATGAAATTATGTAATATTGTCTGAGAGAGAGTCATGAGAGGGAAATGATCATGAAGAGGAAGCCAAAATGATTGTAGGTTTGTTCTTGTAATAAATCAATAAAGTAGGATGATGAATTGGTATTAGGTTTGGACCAAGGTTAGTCATGTATCTCTTTATTCATTGAATGAATAAGACACCATATGATGGAGAGTCTCTCAAGCATTGTTGTTTTTCCCAATTAATGGTTTCTAGGGTAAATATCTATGTATTGCATGAGATTTCCATGGTTTTACTTTCTATTTTAATTATGTATTATCTCTCATGTTAGGTTTATTTTCCCTACATTTGGTATCATAGGAAGGTTGAGAAGATATTGTATCTAAGTAGATCTTGGATTCAGGGGGATGCCTTTGTCATTGAGGGTTCAACTCATTCTTGGATCTATGTTAAACCTAGGTCTAGTGGGAGTTGTAAGGCAGTGATTTGTGCTTGAAAAAATGGAAAGTAGTTTTATGATTGAGATTGATAATTTTGATTTTTGGAAGCTTAAAATGGAATATCTCCTTGTAGATCAAAAACAATGGGAAATTGTGGATCCTGGAACAATTTTGATAGGAATGTTGAAGGAATATTGGGAGAAACTTGAAAGGAAGGAAAGGAGTGCAATTCAAATTTGTCTTATGGATTTGGTATTGTTGAATGTCTTAGGTAAAGACACTACAAAGAAACTATGGGATAAGTTGGGGAACTTGTACTAGTCAAAATCCCTAGTAAACAAGTTGTTTCTTCGAAAGAAATTGTACCTTCCGAGGATGAGTAATGGTAATTCAGTAATATAACACATGAATGCATTAAATATTGTGATAATTCAAATATTGTCTATGGATATTAAAATCACTAAGGAGGAGAAATGTATCAGTCTATCATGTTCTTTTCTAGATTCATGGGATATTTTAGTTGTGACGATTGGGAATAATTCAACCACATTGATGATTGAAGATAAGGTTTCATATCTATTTTTAGAGGAAATGACGTGAAATAACATGGAAGGATTGAGCAAGGATTCCTTGATGGTGAGAGGTGGACTAGTCGACAAAGGAAAAGGTAAAGTATCTTGTATAAAGACTAAGTTTAAGGGTAGATCTAAATCCTCGGTTCAGTTGATGAGAAAATTTTTGAAATGTTGTAAAGTTGGGCATTACAAAAGGAACTTCAAGTCAAAGGTTATTGAGAAAATTAAGGCATCTGATGAGAAGCATTCGAATGAAAGAAAAACTTCTCTAGATAAAGGAGGGGACATGTATTTGGTGTCAACTAGTACACAGTAAGATCATAATGTTTGGTTGATCGACTCAGGTGCAACTTTTCATATGAAACCTCATAGGGAATGGTTATGTGAATATGATAATTATGAAGGAGTAGATATATTCTTAGGAGATGATTTGATAACCAATATTGTTGGACTGGTTAGAGTCTGACTAATGCTAAAGGATGGGAGGATTATAACCCTTCCAAGTGTGCTACATATTCCAAGTTTGGAAAGAAATGCAATATATGTTATAAAAATTAGTGATGTAGGTGTGCACATTGTATTTGAGAAGGATTCTTTTGAAAAATATCAATTCCCAACACCTAGATAGTAGTAGATACTTTACTACCCTATCTTTTCCCTTGCTCATAAATAAATTGCAACACGGAGAATAAAATATAATGGATGGAAATAAAAATACTGGAAGTAAATATTGAAACCAAACTTAACACATGCACACAAAAATTCTAGCCTTCAAATAAGATTTTCATTAATAATGACTCCAAGCTTACAAGGGATCCCTTACTAGGAAAATGACCCATTGAGGAAAAATACAAATTATAGCAAACCTGACAACTCTAGCCCTAAAGAAACCCTCTACCTAACTTCCTACCTAACTTCCTAGATATGTCTATTGGACACTGAAATATGCACTAGATTTGTTGTTTAGTCCTCAGATCTTCTTTTTGATACCTCATATCTGCACTAGATGTGTCCACTGGTACCTTAGATCTATTGGGTCTTCCTGATGGTACCTTATATCTGCTAGATCTTCCTACTGGTACCTCATATTTGCTAGATCTTCCTGTTGATACCTCATATATGCACTAGATTTGTCCACTAGTACCTCATATCAACTAAATCTTCCAGCCAGTACCTTATATCTACTAGATATGTTCGTTGGTACCTCATATCTACACTAGATATATCCATTGGTACCTTAGATATGCTATATATTCCTGCTGGTACCTCATATCTACATTAGATATGTCTATTGGCACTTCAAATCTGCTAGATTTGTCTCTTGGTACCTCATATTTGCTCCCCAAAAATCTGTCCTCAGATTTCTAGTTGTTGGGTTCTCTTCTCCTTGTTGGACTACCTGCACTTTCCTCCTTTTGAGTTAATCTATAAGTGAAAGTACTTCTTCACCTTTGTTGAGATCCCCTTCAATCACAATCCTATGTGACTCAAGCATTTGATAAAAAGTCCTTCTTTTCTCATAAGTGGATGCCTAAAGAACATGAGCAAAATTTCTTCTTTGATCTTAAGTGGATAACTCAAGCACATGAGAAAAAGTCCTTCTTTGCTCCTACGTGCTCTCTTGTGTATTTCTCCTTCTCTTAGCCTTTCCTTTATAATATTGATTTATGACTGAATCAAACATAACACTAATATCCAAGGTGATTAACGATTGAGATTAGATCTTGTTGGCCCTTGACCAAGTTTTGGGAGATTCTTGGTCATATTGACCTATTTTGGGACTTCAACAGCCTGTTGAAGGAGGAGCGCAAGATGAAGCAGAGATCAAGGGATCTCGGCCCACTTTTGGATCCTTTCTGGGTTTTTGGGATTATGTAACAGGATTGGGATGTTGGCCCATGGGTTTACCCATGCTTAGGCCTATTTTGTAATGTATAAATAGAAGGATAGGCAATGTAAGAAGTAGTTGGATAGACATCTATATGTTAAGTGCAAGTAGGGTATGTAAGTGCTTTGTGCATGACTGTAAGAGACTTATAGAGCTAAGTGCAGGTCCTTGTAAAATATTGTGGAAGGATGAGTGTTGTAATGCAAGGAAGATGGATCTAGCGAGTTGCGCAGATCTTTTGTCCTATGTGAAGTAGGGTTTTGATGGCTATGTGCTTGTAACCAATTGACTGAAGATAATAAAGAAGAAGAGTTGGTGGACATAGCCCCAGGGTGGGAGTGAACCACGTAGACACTTTGTTTTCTTGCTTTGTTCTTGTCTTAATATGCTTATGTCTTCTTTGATAAGTGCTTTGATGTATTCAGATAGATCTGATTATGGTTAGTGCTAATGACATGTGAGAATATTAGATCTGATCCATATGAATGTGTTGAGTGATTAATCTACTAGATCTGGCCTACCTATTGATGCTAAGTGCTTGAGTATGTTATATCAGTGTGAATGTTGTGAAGCCCTGTTTTATCAATGAAGTGATTATTGATTGTATATTGAGGGACTTACAGTGCTAAGTGCTTTATTAAGTAGTAAAATCATAGATTTGTGTCCTAGCTAAGGTTGTAGACACCTAAGTCTTGCAACCACCCCTAATTCTACCTTAGGTGAGACTTCATCTACTTCGCAGGTGTTGCCGAAAGGGCCAATAGTTAGGGATTTTTTGATGCGTTGTTGTAGCGTTGAACCCTGGGTCTACCCCTGTGCCAACAAATGGTTCTGTTTTCTAGATTGAAACTATGATTGTTGGGAACTAAGAAAGAAGAAGATTTGTGCAAAGATTCGACCTGGGATTGTGAAATCTTTGTGCGTAGATCTATGCCCTAGTGCATAGTGTCCTACTTGATTTATAAAGCTCCGTGCTAAAGAAATAAGCCCAATCTGAAGAAAGGGGATTGTCTCTGAAGAAAAGATGTAAGATCCAGAAGCTTTATGCCCTAAGAAAGGTAAAAGTGAGAATTTATGATTAAAAGAGGTAAGATCTGCAAGCCCTGTACTTTGATAAAGGTAAGAATAGTGAAATTTTTTAGATCTGGAAGATTTGTGCTCTGTAGAAGTAAGATAAGTGAAATTTTTTGTTTCTAGAGTATGGATCTAGGTATGTTTAATAGAGTCTGTCCTAGTTTGAAAACTAGGGTATTAATAGATGAAAGAATATTTGATATGAGTAGATCTAATAAGATTAGTGGAAAATATGTTATACCTATGCATAGAAATAATGTTTGGACTAATGAATGGATGTAGGATCCCAAAAAGAATTTATTGTAGGTTAGCTCCTATGATCCTAGCATGCAGTACAAGAGAATTTGGGGATCATTTAAAAGAAAGAGAGGATTAACCCTCTGTTACAACTGCAGAAAACTAGGACATCTTGATAAGGCATGCCCTGGGAGAAGACCTAGTTGTCTTCGTTACAAAGCTATGAACCATGAAGTGTTGGATTTCCCTAGAATGATTACTAAGCTTGAAAGTATGAATATAAGACAAGAAAACCCTAAGGCAGATCCAGAAACTAAGGCTATAGAAGAACCCTAGAAATAATCAGAGAAGGTATTGCTACAGATGAAAGAAACCTTGGATGACCACTGACATGTTAGATTATCAGAGATATTTAAAGAAAATGAATGCCTTGAAGCAAGAATAGGAGACTTTGACGTTGAATGTGTTCTAGATGAGGGAAAATAGGTGAATATCATGATAGAGAGAACTTGGAAAGCTATAGGAAGGCCTGCTATGCTTCCTTCATTAGGATGAATAGGTTTATTCTAGGGAAAATTGGTAAACCTATGTGGAAAGCTCGTTCAGATACTTATGAATGAAAATGGAACTTCAATAGAAGAAGATTTTGAGATTATTCAATTTATTGAGGACAACATCCCATTTACCATGTTACTAGGGAAACCTTGGATTGAAAGAGATCAAGCCAGATGAAAAGAAGAAGAAGAATTTTTGGAGTAGAAGAGACAAGAGTTAAAGGATTTCATGACTAAAAGGATCACATACTTGATTGAAGAACAAGAGGACAATTCGAAGCTATTTAACACTAGAAACCCATAGGTTGAAGCTGAAAGAATATTAGAAGACTCACAGGAGACTAAAGTACCTATCTCAGATAAAGAAGAGGTGTTACCCCTGAATCCCAGAGAGAATATTGATAGCACGAAGTGACTAAGACCATAGAAAATAAGAATCATAATGGAAAATGAACTGCCAAGACAAATCTCACTGGGAGGAAGGCTAGAAAGCTAAGTAAGAAGAGAGATAAGTTTGAAAAGTTAGAGAAGGTTCCAAAGGGAACTTCGCAGACAGAAAATTTGCAGAATGGGAGCTTCGTCGAGATATCAGAACAACGACACATGGCACTTCACCATGGCAAGGAAATATAGCCATTGGGACTAATATATCCATTCGAATTCCACTTCGAACATGTTAGAAAGAAGTTATAGCTAGACACCAGACCATTGGACCATGCCATAATGGACAGAAAAAGAGTTAATGAGGCTTCATACCCGTTACGAGTGAACCAATGCCAAGTTTCCTATTTATCCCATCGCGCCATGCACGGAGAACACTTTTTCTAACCAGGAATTTGAGCCCGTAGACCAAGTGAATTATATACAGTGATCATTTCCCTCTTGCTATTTATTCTAGTGCAATATCTGAGTTAATTATGAACCCAATATTATTAATCCCAAGTGCATATGTTCGACGATCTCACCGCAGTTGAAGAATCAGTAACATAAGTACTTCTCGACTTGATGACTGAAAGAGTCATGTTGGAGAGAGGATTGTCTACCAGTCTACAAGTATCATCGACGAGAGGACTGTCAGCCTCTATGTCCACTACTCGAGCTAGACCATCATGGCCCATAGACGAAAAGAGAACTAAACACAGAGACGATCTCGCGAATGCTAAGTTTATTCCAAGAATTTTACTTATCTATCTCCCACCTCTAAATGGTGCAATAAATTGAGACAGTTTTCCCAGAGACTTTGGGTATGAATTGGTCACTGCATACCTCCCGAAGGGGATACACACAGTTCACACAAATCAAGAAAAGATAGCAGCGTTGAAGTTTAGTGACTTCAAACTCGGCAACAGGAAGGTCTATAGCATGCTCGCCCCACATAAGTACCTAACCAGAACAAAAGGAAAGAATTCAAATATCGTCCATCAGTCATGGACCCATAACCTCATGTTGTCCACACTGCTCAACGTCATGAATATTTCTCACTTTGAAAGGCACCAAGAAGTGAATGCATGTGTCAAGTTGTTGTTGTCTTGTTACCATGGTAGATACTTGTGGTTAAACCACCGTATCACAGTGGACTCAACATTGATCACTCGGATCATAGGTCTAGGTATGCAAAGCCTTGACCCACAAGATTTCTATCTTGGAAAAACCATGGATCGCGCTTTAGCCCAAAGGATAAAAGACACCTACGACAATGTCAAAAAAGGTAGGTGAGGCTACAAAGTAGCTTCTATCCAAAGCAGCGCAGTGCACCTAGCCTATCAATTGATCACAGGAAGGCTGTCTTGCAAGAACCGACCCACCCAAGTCATTGGTTTTGTAGTCGACCTCACGGGGAAATGTGCGAAGGGCCTACAAATGAATTGGGTGAAGTACCTCATGAACCAGTTGGAACTAGATTGAATGGAAGAAAAATATCAAGGATATGAGTTCCACTTTAGTTGGATTCTAATCCTGATTGCTTTCATCGCATGGGAGATTTCGAAAGGTGCGACCTTCCTGGACATCAAGGCCTTTAAACCTCTGGTCACGAATTTTAGTACACTGTGGTATTCCAGTGACATGAACAAACAATGGAATTCAAATGTCATATTCCACACATATTACAATCAACTGAAGTTATATATTCAGTCTGAGCCTCTCATCACACTCAATACTCTTCACAGGTTTTGGCCTTTAATGAAATTCAGTGTGGACCACCATTTCATTTATATTATAGTGTGCGCTGACGAGCACAAGAAGAAAATTCAATATTACTACAAGATGATAGAGGAGGAATTAGAAGAAATCACAAAGGAATGGTCAACAGATCTCCTCATTCCAGCTGACCCTGTGGATATGTCCAATTTAGACAGTCCAGAAACTGTGCCAAATACACCCGGACCTAACAATATAAAGAAGACCAAAGAGGTCCATGATTTAGACAACGCATCTGTGAAGATCGCTTCCATATTAGAAAAGAAAGGAGGATATGGCGGAAAGATAGATGGCGCAGAAGTTGAACAAAATAAAGGTGAGGTTACACTGCCTCGAGACAAGGAGGACCCCTCAAAGAAAGGGAAGGTTTCCCCTCCACAACCTTCTTCTAGGAAGAAATCAAAAGCATCTATGACCAAAATGCAAACCATCCTCACTTCCAACGACTTTGATTTCATCATAGCAACCCTGAATGTTGCTTTACTGGAGATAGTAGAGAAGTAAGAAGCTAAGCAGAAGGAGGTGTTCCATCGGATTAAGGACGAGCTCCAAGGAGTGCAACAGGCACTACAATCCATCCGCACAGACTCCATTGTGCCTCTATCAATAGGAACATCAGAACTGGGAGATGAGCGAGCTCAACTCCACCGCATCGTTGATACAGTCGAAGCTCTTCTTTGATGAGCTCAGGAAGAGACAACACAAGCTACCCAGGCTTTGGCACAAGTACATGGAGACCTTGAAGAACAACGCAGTACTACAGAATAGGAAAATATTAATTTTCAAGCGAAGTGGGATGACAAAAAGGAAAAAATACAGCAAAGCAAGGAATAGTTGCTCACGGAGCAACTCGAAGTAAAGGAAATGGTTCACAAAGAACTTCGCTCTGTGACAGTTGTATAAGTAAATACCAAAGAGTGATTTCCATAGTAGGTGGCACAACTTGAAGAAGTAATCCAACAACTCCAGCAGCGCATAGCAGACTTGGACCTCTGCACTATGCCTGAGACCCCTCAAGATGTAAAAGACCAAAGGGAAGCAACTACCCGCAGCGTAGTTGACAGACTAAAATCTCTTACCTTGGAGTGCAAGCAGTTGAGTAATCATAGTGCCCAAAAATATAAGAACCTCACCGAGAATCTAGAGTTACATATTAGAGTTGCAGCTCAAGGAAGAAAAATAGACGCAGACACACTATAGGTGCAGCTGAAGGCCTTGTCAGTCGTGGAAAGAATGAAGCAGTCTCGGGAGCAATGCATTTCCCAGCAGTAGATCCATACGATTCAAAGAAGAGTGATGTAAGTTACTCAACGACTTCAACCAATGCAAGATAAGGCATGCCAATTATTCACGGAGGTTGAAATCCGAGGAGCAAAGAAAGAATAGGTTGTCATCATAGAAGAAAAACACCTAGAAGGGCCCATGAATGACACAGTGATCCAGAAGTTCACCTAGCAAGAGGTCATCACACAACAGCAGGTCAAAGCAGCTTGAGACAAGCTCGAGGCCTTCAAAGAAAAAATTCTCAGACCAAAGTGACTCAGGACGAGTCACAGGTGAGTGTTGGGAGCTTGTTGGCCCTTGACCAAGTTTTGGGATATTCTTGGTCATATTGACCTATTTTGGGACTTCAATAGCCTGTCGAAGGAGGAGTGCAAGACGAAGTGGAGATCAAGGGATCTCGGCCCACTTTTGGGTCCTTTTTGGGTTTTTGGGATTATGTAACGGGATTGGGATGTCATCCCATGGGTTTACCCATGCTTCAGCCTATTTTGTAATGTATCAATAGAAGGCTATGCAATGTAAGAAGTAGTTGGATAGATCTATGTGAATGTATGCTAATTGGAAGTAGGGTCTGTAAGTGCTTTGTGCATGACTGTAAGAGACTTACAGAGATAAGTGTAGGTCCTTGTAATAGATTGTGGAAGGCTAAGTGTTGTAACGCAAGGAAGGAGGATCTAGTGAGTTGTGCAGATCTTTTGTCGTATGTAGAGTAGGGTTTTTATGGATATGTGCTTGTAACCGATTGACTAAAGATAATAAAGAAGAAGAGTTGGTGGGCATAGCCCCAGGGTGGGGGTGAACCATGAAAACGCTGTGTTGTCTTTCTTTGTGCTTGTCTTAATATGTTTATGTCTTCTTTTCTAAGTACTTTGATGTATTCAGATAGATCTTCTTGTGCTTGGTGCTAATGAAATGTGAGGATATTAGATATTATCCATATGAATGTGTTGAGTGCTTGATCTGCTAAATCTGACCTACCTATTGATGCTAAGTGCTTGAGTACATTATATCAGTGTGAATGTTACGAAGCCCTGTTTTATCAGCGAAGTGATTATTGATTGTATATTGAGGGACTGATGGTGCTAAGTGATTTATTAAGTAGTACAATCACAGATCTGTGTCCCAGCTAAGGTTGCAGACACTTGAGTCTTGCAACCACCCCTACCTCTACCTCGAGTGAGACTTCATCTGCTGCGCAGGTGTTGCCGAAAGGGTTGGTAGTTAGGGCTTTGTTGGTGTGTTTTTGTAGCATTGAACCCTGGGTCTGCCCCTATGCCAATAGATCTCACCTCACTTGATATCAATGCCCAATATTCATTTAATTCAATAATGTTAATAATCTTATCATTTCATTAAATTAAACTCTCTTTAAATCTAAAAAGCACTTTACTTTAATAATTTATTTAATTAAATTAAATTAATAATCTTGAAGGCTTTGGATGACTTCCACATGTCTAGACACTTAGACTTGTGTGGAAGTACCTATTTGATGATACAAACATCAACGCTCCCTCTTAGAAAGGAAGGTAATTCTAAAAGAGCCACCTAGAACTGGTTGTCCCTCTGATCTTGGCACAATGTCCCACACATCATCCTCCATCATGGAATCATGATATACCTTATGGTCTTCTGCTTATTCAATGATGTTACTCATTAGTTCCATAAAGTTTGGAAACTTCTTCGGATGCCTCCTCTCCTTAACAGTGCTCCTAGGATCCTCAGCATGCTCCTGAGCATCCTTCAATGTCTGCATAAACCACTTGAGTTGTTGGGTATGTGTTATATTCTTTTCATGACTAGCCTTAGTGTTTTCTACAGTGTGTCAGGAATGCATCCCCTGAAATAAAAAAAAATCCTTAGGAAACGTGTCATCTTTTTTGCTTCAATTTTCTGGTTAAGGAATTATGGTTGTTGACTAATCAAGGTCATTGGATTAGGGTTTTGGATGTCACTGGCTCCTATATGTTTATTTTATTGTAAACAATGTATGATTTGAATGAATATAGAATATGTTGGTTTTCTCGGTTTGGGTTTCCAAGGGAAATATATCTGTGTAATGTGTGTATTTTCCATTGTATCTTTTATGTTCTTTTACTGAAAATATGTTTGTAGTAAATAATTGTACAAGGTTAAAATCTACATTTAGTATAAGATCAATTATTGGCTTTAGGGGGATTCCTTTGTGGTCAAGGGTTTGTCTTGGGACTATGATAAGACTTATTACAGTGGGAGATCTATGGTATTGATTCTTCAGGTGAAGAGAAATGGCGAGCAGTTCGAAAATGGAGATCGAGAAGTTTGATGGAAAAAAATTTTAGCTATGGAAGTTCAATATGGAAGATATGTTGGTGGAAAGAGATGAGTGGATCACGATGGATCTAGGTACTGCACCTATAGGAACTTCAACAGATGACTGGAAAAAGTTGGATTGGAAGGGGAAGAGCACAAGCTGATTGTGTTTCTCAGATTCAGTATTACTGAATGTGTCATAGGAAGCTACAAAAAAGGATTTATGGAATAATTTGAGGAATTTGTATCATTCTAAGTCCCTACTAAATAAACTATTCTTGAGAAAGAAGTTGTATAACCTAAGGATGAGAGATGGAGACTCGATGGCAAATAATTTGAAAGCCTTCAATACTATGGTAAGTAAGTTATTATCTATTGAGATTAAAATTTCAGATGAAGATAAGTGTATTAGTTTATTGTTCTCTTTACCAGACTCGTGCAATAGTCTGGTTGTGGCCATAGGTAGTAATACAAATTCCTTGAAGTTTGATGAAGTGGTCTCATCCTTATTGTCGAAGGAGATAAGACGAAAGAACATGGAAGGACAGAGCACATATGCATTATTTGCAAGAGGAGGCTCCCAAGAAATAAATAGATCTAATTCCTCAAGTGGGAGATCTAAGTCTAAGGGTAGATCTAAATCTCCTGGAAACTTTGTAAAGGTATGTTGGAGATGTGGAAAATAAGGGCACTACAAGAAGCAGTGTAGATCCAAAGTTGAGAAAAATAAGGGATCTAAAGAAGCTCCTTATACATAAGAAAATACCTCCAAGGAAGAAGGAGGGGATGTGTACTTGGATTATTCAACAACACATGCAAATCATGAGGCATGGTTGGTTGACTCAAGTGCATCCTTTCATATGACTCCTCACAAAGAGTGGTTTTGTGAATATGAAAGGTATGATGGAGTTAATGTTTTCCTAGGTGATGACTCGACAACCATAATCATAGGATGAGGACAAAGTCAAATTGAGGCTAATATATGGAAGGATTAGAACACTACCTGGTGTTCTATACATCCCAAGATTGGCTAGAAATTTGATTTTTGTAAGAAAAATGGACGATGTAGGGGTAAAAACAATATTTGAAAAGGAAACTTGTAGGATGGTTTGAAGAGTAGTGGTGTTTCTGAAGGGAGTTTAGTTTGGAACTATGTATAAGCTGCAAGGAAGCACTATTAGTGATGGGCGTAATAGTTCCATTGTTCTTGATATTGAAGTTGAAGAATAAATAACTCCTATGGTCTTTGGAGAAAAGTTTATGTTGTGGCATCAAAGTCTCGGGAATATCGGAGAGAAGGGCCTTCTACTACTACATGGTAAAGGTACGGTTGAAGGTATGTCTAACTGCTCTCTGGATATTGATTTCTGTGAACATTGTGTATATGGGAATTAGAATAGTGTAAGATTCCCCTCTTGTTCAACGAGGGTAGAAGGAATTTTACAGCTAGTTCATAGTGATGTGTTTGGACCTGTGTCGGTTCCATCATTGGGAAAATATGTGTACTATGTCTCATTTATAGATGACTTCTCGAGGAATAATTGGATATATTTTCTCAGGAAGAAATCTAAAGTCTTTGACAGGGTTAAATAGTTTAAGGATCTTGTTGACAATCAAACAGAGAAAAGAATTAAGGTGTTGAGGACAGATAATGGTGGAGAGTTCTACAGGAATGAATTTGAAGAATTATGTAAGAAGTGCAGTACATCAAGGCATAAGACTACTCCATTTAAACCTCAACAGAATGGAGTTGCAAAAAGGATTAACATGACGTTGATGGAAAAATCAAGGTGTATTCTCATTGGTGTCAGGTTAGGGAAATAATTATGGGTAGAGGTAGTGGGTATTGCATGTTAACTAGTCAACATATCACCCTCGTCAGCACTGGGTGACAAGACTCCAAAAGAGGTATGGATTGGTAAGAATTATCCTCTCACACATCTCAAGGTATTTGGTTGTGAGGCCTATGTTCATGTTCCAAAGGAAAACAAGAGTAATCTAGACAAGAAGGTTTAAAAGTGTATCTTTGTTGGGTATAAAGATGGTCTTAAACATTATAATCTTTGGAACCCATAAACTAAGAAGGTTGTGTATATCCAAGATGTGATATTTAGAGAAATAAAATATGTTTTCAAACATGATGTCCTACCAAGTAAGAGAGAAATAGAGAAAATATAGTTTAATTTAAAGGATGATGGATCAGAATCTATAGAAGAATAGGAATCGGAAGAAGAATATCCCCGTAATCTAGTATTGAGGAGATCGGTTCAGAAAAGAAGGAAACTGGAAAGGTATGCTCCACCCGATTTTCGTTCAAATTTTATTTTTCTATTACTAATGATGATCCTAGAATTGTCAAGGAGGTAGTGGATTTAGAGGATGGAAAACTCTGTAAAAAGGACATGGATGAAGAAATGGCTGCCTTGGATAAGAATGAGGCTTGGGATCTAGTGGATTTGTCGACTAGAAGAAATCCCATTGGCAAAAAAATGGGTATTTAAAAAAAAACGAATGCAAAAGGAAAAGTGGAGAAATACAAATCTTGGTTAGTAGCAAAGGATTATTCCTAGGTTGAGGGAATTGATTTTGGTGAGATATTTTCTCTTTCTTCCAAGTTAACTTCTATTAGATTTTTGTTATCTATTTTTGTTGCATTTGATTTTGAAGTATAGAAGATGGATGTGAAGACAACATTCCTACATGGGGATATGGAAGAAGAAATCTATATGAAGTAGCCAGAAGGATTTGTTTTGAAGGGAATGAAGGAACTGGTATGGAAGTTGAAAAATTCCCTGTATGGTTTAAAACAATCACCAAGGATATGGTATCAAAATTTTTATACTTATATGTTGGGACTTGGATTCATAAGAAGAAAAGAGGATCATTGTGTGTATTTTAATCTAATTGGTGATCATTTGATTTATTTGGTCTTGTATGTGGATGGCATGTTGTTGATAGAAAACAAAAAGAAGATTATCCAGGATGTGAAAACCCATTTTTCCTCTAAATTTGACATGAAGGATCTCAATGATGCAAATTTCATTTTGGGCATGGAAATTAAAATAGATCGGGAAAAGAGGAAACTCTGGTTAAATCAGAGAAAATATGTTGAGACAATATTGCAGAGGTTTAATATGCAGGAATGGAAATCGGTCAAGGTCCCTATTCCTATTGGTGTAAAGTTATCAGTGGATCAGTGTCCCAAGACACAGGAAGAGGAGGAGGACATGTATCATGTTCCATATGCGAGTGTAGTTGGTATTTTGATGTATGGAATGGTCTATACTAGACTGTACATTGCACATGCAATCATATTTTTGAGCAAGTATATGTCAAAACTAGGGAAGGAGCATTGGACAACAGTAAAAAGGGTTTTCAAGTATTTACATGGCATTGCTAGCTATGGATTGTGATACCAAGGAAGGCCAAGATTGGACAGAGTATTGGACATACATGGCTTTGTGGATGCAGACTAGGCTAGAGATATGGATCATAGGAGATTTACAAGTGGGTATGTGTTTAACTTGTTTGGAGGAGCAATCAGTTGGATGAGAAAAAGACAGTTTGTAGTGGTACTTTCAAGTATAGAAGTTGAATACATGGTAGCCAATCATGCAATATAGGAAGCAGTATGGTTACAAATATTGTGTTTAGGTATTATGTTGGTACAACAATCTATAAGGATATATTTTGATAGTCAGAGTGTAATTTTTCTAGCAAAAAACCTAACTTATCATTCAAAGACAAAGCATATTGATGTTCAATATCACTTTGTGAGAGAGATGGTTGAATAAAAGAAAGTGTTGTTGATGAAGGTGGACACTTTGAAGAATGTTGTAGATTCATTAAAAAAATATATGAGCACTGAGAATTTCTCTTGATGTAGAGGATCTATGGGCATTGCTTCCCTGGATTGTTGACTATGCAACCCTGTAACCCCTTGTATGCAAAGAAAACAACAAGTGGGAGAATGTTGGGTATCTGTTATATCCCCAATGTTTGTTACATAATTTTGGGCATGTAGGGGGGTTTGATGGGGGCGATAACCCCCCTGTGCAGGCTTTCAAAGGAAGCACCCCTGAAAGAAATTTTTTTCCTTGGGAAACATGTCACCTTTTTTTCCTTGATTTTCATGTCCATTCTTGGGCAGTTTTTCAGCACATGGTTTTTTGTTGATGGTATTCTATTTCTGGTTAAGGAATTAAGGTTGTTGACTAATCCAGTTCATTGGATTAGGGTTTTGTATGTTGTTGGATCCTATATGTATATTGTATTGTAAACAATGTATGATGTGAATGAATATAGAATATGTTGGTTTTCCCAGTTTGGGTTTCCAGGGGAAAAATCTTTGTGTAATGTGTGTATTTTCCATTGTATTTTTATGTTCTTTTACTGAAAATATTTTTACAGTAAATAATTGTAGAAGGTTAAAATATACATGGGTCTCCCAACAGATATGGAAGGGGCTAACTCCTCCCCACCTGAAGGTTGACTTCCTGAACTAGAAGCCTATGAATGTTGTTCTCCCTTTGAAACCTCCTACTCCTCATCCTCTGTCACTGGTACATATAAAACATCTTGGGCTTCCAACAAACCACTTGACTCAAGATGGAACAAGAGTGTTCCCTCCCCCTTCATTGCATACTTGGAATCATCACCAAGCTCTACAGGCATTCCTAAGTCCTTCTCCGTCAGACAATTGAATAGCTCTCGTGATCCTGTCATATTTTTTGTCCACTGAGAAAAACAAACACAGTCAATGCCTTGAGCTCAGATCTGTCTATTTTTTCCCACCTTTATTCTCTTCTCCTTTGGAATGAACTGATCTCTAGGTGAAAGTCCTTCTTCACCCTTGTTGATATCTCCTTGAGAAAAAGTCCTTCTTTTCTCTCTCTCTATGAGTCATTGACTCCAATATATCTGTTATCCTTTGAGTTGATCTTTGGATGAAAGTCCTTCTTCACCCTTTCTAAGATCCTCTTTAGTCATAGTCCTTTGTGGCTCAAGCACTCAAGGAATTTCATTGTTGGTTTATAGATATATAGAGATATCCTTGCAAATTTGACAGATTTGTTGCAAATTGTTGTGGATCTTTGTTTGGTCCTTTAAACACCCATTGTTGCAAATAAGATCTGATAAATATGTTGTCTTAAAATTTTATGTATTTGAAATTGGTCTCCCTCACATATTTCAATATTAGATACTGTTTTGAAAAATCTCAATTCCCAACACCTAGATACTTTACTTCCTTGTGTTTTTCCTTGTTGATAAATAGATTACAACACATAGAATAAAATATATCCGCTGGAAATAAAAAATAGTGGAAGAAAAATATGGAAACCAAACTTCACACATGCACACATAAATTCTACCCTTCAAATATGATTTTCATTAATAATGAATCCTATCTTACAAGGGCTCCCTTATTGGGAAAATGAACCACTGAGGAAAAATACAAATTACAACAAACATGGCAACTCTAGACCTGAAGAAACCCTCTACCCAATCTACCTAGACATGGTTGTTGGATACCCATATATGTACTAGATTTTCCTGTTGGTCCTCAAATCTACAATATCTTCCTGGTGGTACCTCATATCTACACTAGATCAGTCTATTGGTACCTCAGATCTTCTAGATCTTCCTATTGGTACCTTATCTCTACTAGATTTTCATGTTGGTACCTCAGATATGCTACATATTCTTATTGATACCTCAGACATGCACTAGATCTATCCACTGGTACCTCAAATATGCTAGATATTCCTGTTGGTACCTTATATTTTCTAGATTTGTTCGATGGTACCTCAAATCTACACTAGATATGTTTGTTGGTACCTCGGATATGATATATTTTCCCACTGCTACCTCATATATACACTATATTGGTCTATTGGTACCTTGAATTTGCTATATCTATCCATCGGTACCTCATATATGCTCCCCAGAAATTTGTCCTTTAATTTATAGCTGCTATGTTTGCTTCTTCTTGCTGCACTACCTACACTTTCCTCCTTTGGACTTGATATCTAGATGAAATTCCTTCTTCACCTTTGTTGAGATCCCCTTGATTCATAGTCTTTCGTGATTCAAGCACTGGAGAAAAATTCCTTCTTTTCTCCTAAGTGGATGACTCAAGCATATTAGTAAAAGTCATTCTTTACTCCTATGTGCTCTCTTGTGTCTTTCTCCTTCTCCTAGACTTTCTTTTATAATCTTGAGTTATGACCGAATCAAACATAACCCTAATCTCCAAAGTGATTAATGATTGAGATTATATCTCACCTCACTTGAGATCAATAGCTAAGATTCATTTAATTCACTAATACTAATAACCTTATCATTTAATTTAATTAAACTCACTTTAATTATAAAAACCACTTTACTTTAATAATCCATTTAATTAAAGTAAATTACTAAGGTTGAAGGATTTGAATTACTCCCACATGTCTAAACACTTAGACTTGTGCGGAAGTACATGTATGATGCTACAAACATCAAAAGATTCATGTAAAATGGTCTAGGAGTGATGGTCTTGATGAGACGAGATCATACTAAAAATATGTACAAGTTGTTAGGGAGTGTTAACTCAACTAGATGCAAGAATACAATTGTTCCTAAGACTGAATCCATTGTTCCTCATCTAATCAACTTGACCATGTTATGGCACTAGAGGATGTGACATATTAGGAAAACAAGTATTTGAGCTATGAAAAACAATTGTATGGTCTAAGGTTTCCCTAATTTTTCTTTGGAAGTTGATTTTTATGAACATTACATCTATGGAAAACATAATCATGTGAGATTCTCATCTGGAGCTGCAAGGGAAAAATGGATTATGGCATTAATACATAGTGATGTGTTTGGGCCTGTACCCATTCCATCACTAGGAGGATCTTTGTATTATGTCTCCTTCATAGATTATTTCTCCAGGAAGAAATATTAGGTTTTCATTAAGTTCAAAGAGTTTAAATCTCTTGTGGAAAACTAGATAGATAAGAAGATCAAGGTGCTAAGAATTGACAATGGAGGTGAATTTTGTGGTAAGGAGGTTAAGAAATTATGAAATAAATGTGGTATTTCATGCCAAAATACTACTCAATATAACCCTTAGCAAAATGGAGTTGCTAAAAGAATGTACAAGACATTGATGGAAAAGTCAAGGAGCATGCTCAGTGGTGTTGGGATAACACACAAATTATAGGTAGAGGTAGTTAACATTGCCTATTATCTGGTAAATAGATCTCCTTCATCAGCACGAGTCAACATCTCTCCACATGAGGTATGGTTTGGTAAGAATCCTTCTCTCTCACATCTTGCAGTTTTTGGTTGTGATGCATTTTTTTATGTTCCCAAGGAAAAGAGAAACAAGTTAGAAAATAAGGCGGTCAAGTGTATTTTCATCGGTTATAAGGATGGAATGAATGGATATAAGATGTGGTATATGGTGATGAGGAAAATAATTTATAGTCGAGATGTGATCTTCAGAGAAGTCGGGAGTACTTCTAGGAATGAAGAGGCTCCAATGGAGAAAGAACTAGAGAAAATAGTGTTTAATCTAAGGAATGAGGAACATAATTCAAACGAGTTAACATGATTCAAATGAGTCAACAGAATCAGATGAAGAGGTGGAACTATAGACTTCAGTTTTATGGAGGTATGTACAAGTAATGAAACAAAATCAAAGGGCCATATTTACATTTTGCATTTGTGGTATCTTGCACTAATGACGATCCCAGTTCAATCAAAGAGGCAGTCAACTCAACAAAGAGTAGAATCTGAAAGGAGCCATGGTTGAAGAAATGGAATCTTTACATAAGAATGAGACATGGGATTTGTTCAATCTAACTAGTGGAAGGAAACCCATCAGTAGAAAGTGGGTGTTCAATAATAATTTGAATTCATTAGGTCAAGTTGAGAAGTACAAAGTTGGACTTGTATCGAAAGGGTATTCCCAAGTTGAGGGAGTCGACTTTGATGAGATTTTCTCTCCTATTGCAAAATTGACTTCCATTAGAGAATGAATGTATCTAACTGCAAAATTTGATCTTGAGATAGATAAAATGGATGTAAGGACAATGTTCCTACATGGGGACCTGGAAGAAGAAATCTACATGAAACAGCCTGAAGTATTTGTATTAAAAGGAAAAAAAGAGTTGGTGTGCAAGATGAAGAGATCCCTTTATGTTCTAAAGCAATCACCAAGGATTTGGTACCAAAATTTCAACACTTACATCCTTGGATTGGGATTTGTGAGAAGAAAGGTTGATCACTATGTGTATTCCAAGAAAGAAGGTGGTCATTTCATCCATGTAGTGTTGTATGTCGATGACATGTTGCTTGTTGGAAACAACATGGATGTTATAAAGGAGGTGAAGATGCAACTATCCTCCAAGTTCAAAATGAAGGATATTAGTGTTTCTAACTTCATTATTGGAATGGATATTAAGAGAGATTGGGAAGTTATAAAACTATGGTTAAATCAAAGGAAGTGCATTGAAACATTCTTAAAACATTCCAACTTGTAGAAGTTCAAACCAAT
This sequence comes from Picea engelmannii, assembly GCA_009831015.1. Taxonomy (NCBI): domain Eukaryota; kingdom Viridiplantae; phylum Streptophyta; class Pinopsida; order Pinales; family Pinaceae; genus Picea; species Picea engelmannii. The sequence continues at coordinate 230,351 of ML805366.1, read as the reverse complement.
CAAGGTACTTATTCCTATAGGGGTAAGACTAACTATTGAACAGTGTCCAAAGACACATGAATAAATATAGGACATGGTACATGTTCCCTATGCTAGTTTTGTTGGTAGTATGATGTATGCAGTGGCCTGCACTCAACCATATATTTCCCATGTAGTGGGATTATTAAGCAGGTACATGTTGACACCTGGCACTACTACATATGGGCGGATTATTCCACGAAAATTTTCCACGCTTCAACTAGTTTCATATTTCTTTTAAACAGGGCGGGATTTTCATCGCTATTGCCAAGAAAGTTCATTGCAATATCAATGAAAATATTATTTAAATATAATCGGGATTTTCGTTACTATAGAGACGAACTTTCATGGCAATAGCGATGAAAATTTTGCCTATCTCATTGGTCGGTGTTAACAACTAGTTGAATATTTTATCTATATATATGTGACTTTAAGAGACTTTGTGACACAATTGCTATAGTTGTGACACTATTATTGGCTTTTATTTGAGTTGTTTATTTTTTCTGTCACCCACCAGTTGAACAAATCCAATGCTTGATCTACATAGCTCGGATTTTGAACTTGCAAGGTTAGTATGTTATTTTTTATTGATGTACTCATTTAACTTGTAATTTTTTTTTCAAATGTCCAAATTTCATTTAGCTTGTTTTTTCCTTGATAATATATTATAATATGT
>ML805366.1:181601-194679 GCA_009831015.1 Picea engelmannii | reverse complement strand
TCATATTTATCATACTTCAATGCCTAAACTATGATGTACAATTCCTTATCTTATTTGGGGTATATTATGATTGTACCAACAAAATTTTCAAGTGTTATGTTATCCAACTCCTTCTTTGTATCAAAGGTTCTGCCATTATGTATATATTTATCATATTTATCATACTTAAATGCCTAAACTATGATGTACAATTCCTTATCTTATTTGGGGTATATTATGATTGCACCAACAAAAGTTTAAAGTGTTATGTTATCCAACTACTTCTTTGTATCAAAGGTTCTGCCATTATGTATCATGCGAAATTTGCATTGATTTCAAATGAAATTGCAAGTTTCATTAGATTTAATATTGGTGCATTACAATTCTTTCATGTCAAAGCTTCAGTTACTTGGTTTTCAATTGAAATGAATTGAAAGGTTATACTTGCCTTTTCTAATGTGCATTGAAGAGACATTTCAATCCTAAATAATTTGCTAACCCCATGAATTACCTTGGTTCAATTAAATTATCTTGGATCAACCAATTTACAATGAATTTTATATTTCTTAGGTCAATACAAAATTCACATCCTCTAACTACAAAATCCATACAAAACAATAATTGTTTTCCAAGCTCATATTTCTTCATGTTGGCTTTCAATTAATTGTGGGTTAATATGGCAATACCATATTACAATGTAATATGGTAATCCCATATTACATTGTAATATGGAATTACCATATTACAATGTAATATGGTAATTCCATATTACATTGTAATATGGTATACCATATTACAATGTAATATGGTAATACCATATCTCGTGTAATTTTATTTTTTAAACTTAATGCCATGGTCACAATATCGACGATAGTTCGTCGGAAAAAAAATTCATTTTGACCACCGTGGCAATAGTGATGAACTTTCATCGCAAGTTGCCACAGGTTTTCGTTGCACATACAACATCTTCATCGTAACTTTGGTCTTGATGAATCAATGTCGTCGTTATTGCCACAATTATTCGTCACAAGTTACCACTGTTTTTCATCACACATACAACATTTGCGTCATAAGTTTTTGACTTGTCATAAATTTTCGTCGCAATTGTGATGAAATTTCATCGTAACTGCCACGGTTGTTCGATGTACTTGCGAAGAGGTTTCGTCATAATTGCGACGATGCATAGGGTTAACTGAACTTGAAGGTGGTGACATGTGGAGAGATAATTTCGTTGATGTTTCCACACACACCTAGATCGTCAATAGAGCGATGAAATTATTTTGACGAAAAAAAAACTTGGCTTTCGTAGAAATTGCGATGGATAAGTGTGGCAATATCAACAAAAAACCGTCACAAATTTGGTCATATGTACTAGTGTGGGAAAGAGAACTAGACTATTTTCAAGAGAGTGTTCAGGTACTTGCATGGCACAATAGAGTATGCAATATATTACCAAGGGAAGCCTGAAACTAACAGGGAAGTGAATGTACATGTCTTTGTCTACATTGACTGGGTGAAAGATCTTGATCGAATAAGGTCAACCGATGAATATGCATTTAGAATATTCGATGGAGAAATCAGTTGGATGAGTACGAGACATGCAGTAGTATCCTTATCGAAAATAGAAGTTGAATGCATGGAAACCACCCATGCAAGAAAGGAATCAGTTTGGTTTCATAGATTATGTTCAGGGATTGGGTTTGAAAAACAAGCTATGAGGATATACTATGGTAGTAAGTGTTGGGCCTGTGATATGACTGATTTCATGACGTTAATTAGATCCTTTTTGTCGAATATGTATATGTGTTTTTCCTATTTTGAAGAGTTTTTGAAGAGCTTTTGTGTCAAATCTCTATGATTCACACCAGGTATGCATAATTCAATTTTTTGTTTTTAGAGAGGGTCGACCCTTCCAGTGGTCGACCTCTCAGCTTCTAAAAACTATAAATACCACTAGTAGTGGAAAGACCAAACAAGAATTTTTTAAGAAGACATTTTTATTGTGTAATTGAGACATCTCTATAAACTTATGATTAGACTGCATTTTTTTAATGAATGGCAGTGTCGTGTTGATTCTCTTATCGCAATTTCGTGTTGAGAAGTTGCCTAGACCTCCTGGGGGGGCCACCATTGGTCTGAGTAATTGTTCTTGTTATTGTAGATTTATAATTGTTCAGTTTCCTTTCTTAGTTTTCAAAATCGTTTTTTATTGTGTCAAATTCCCAATTTCAATTGCTTGTTGTGTGTTTATTTTAGTTGCAGAATTGTGTATCTAATTCCTCCTTTTAATTTGCAAATTTTTTTCTGAGTTAATGCTAATGAATGTGTTTTGTTGTGGGTTGCTTATGAAGAACAGTTAATATGCCATGTCTTTCTAACTAAATAGGAAATAATCTTAAGCTTAAGCTACTAACCCTTTTGTGATTAGATGATAGTTAGAATTTATGCATGTTGAAATAGATTTTAAAACATAGTTAAAACAGAGTATGAAGATAATGGTTTCTTTGGCAAGGGTTTGATGGATGGATAGTTTCTGTTTTAATTCTGAGTTGCTTATCTAGATTTGCTCAATTAGTTTGCTTATTTTCATAAACTGAAATAGTATTTAATTTAAGTTTTATGAATATTTCCTCTTTTGCAATTTGAATGGTTAAGAATTAGTTCAGTTTATTTTCATGCAATTTCCTTTTCTAGATTTAGGTTGCAATTTCAATTCAAAGTTGATTATTGAATTTAGATTTCAGTTATGAATCCTAGTATGAATTTTCTTAATTAGTATAGAATGAAATTTAATTAAATAGAATAGTAGTTTTCTTTCTTTCATAGATTAGAAGATAGTTTTCTTGCTTTCATAGATTAGAAGATAGTTTCCTTGCTTTTGTAGGGTAGATAGTCTTTTTACTTTGGTAGATTAAGGAATAGTTTTCTTATCATAGGTTAAAGATTAGTTGTTAATTGCCTTTATTATCATAATGCTTTCAATTTAGTAGATTCCTTTCATAAATTAGAAGTAGTTGTGAAGTTTAATTTAAGAATAGAGTTCACTTGTTTCTTAGCTTAATTAGTTGTTTATTGATTAGTTTACTTTTTGTAGAAGTTATCCTAGGCTAGTTAGTTGTTTACTTGATTTAATAGATTAGTTTCTTACTTGTTTGTTTTTTCTTTGATAGGGTAGTTGCTTGTCTATTTACTTGCTTTCACAAGATAGTTTCTTATTGAATTTTAGTAGGTCAATTACAAGTAGTTTTGCCATTGTTATTGCTTTAGATAGTTTGCTTTTGTTGATTGTTATGATTGAACTAGTTTGTTTTAAAGTAGGGTTTTCATTTTCTTTCTTAGAACTATCCATCGATCCTTTGTTCAAAGGTTACTTAGGATACATAGTTTGAGTTTCTTAGTAGGGTTTTGTTCATTAATAGTTTTTTCTTCAATAAATTAACCATTAGATAGCCACTTCCTTAGTTAGACTATACTACTACCAACCCTTCTAACTTGGCATATATATTGCTACAACTCTAAGTTTACTTACCCCAGGTTGAAAATTTAATTGAGGTTTTTTAGTGTGTTTTTAGTGCATATAGAACACCCATCATTTTTGGTGTCATTGTTTGGGGAGTTGTCTCAAGGTAGGAAATAGTTAGGAATTAGATCACTTCTAAACCTTAGCATTAGTTTGGTGGCATGGGAACTTTAAGACGAGAGGTAAGAACCTTCACATATGCTATAGCAAGCTCCCCCAAACCCAATGGTAGTTTTTGTTTTTTTTTTTTTTTCTTTCATGAACAGACCTAGAGACCCAAAAGGCAGATACATTAAATCTAAATCAGACCTATTAACCAAGGTTCCTTCCAATATTTTTGGGGGAAGGAACATTCCACTCATAAACTCCACAGACTAATACCGAAAAATAGGGACTTTCTCAACTCAAAGAGATAAAGAAGTCTGTGAAGAAACTAAGACAAGGAGCACTATAGACCAAAAAGTTGAAGCATCAGTAATAGTGGAACATGAGGAAAGACCACTCGAGCCTTCCACTGAACCAAACAATACAACCTTTGTTTTCTTATCACCACCAAGAGAATGAATTTGAAGATGACCATTAGTTTGTAAGAACTCTCTCAAATCCTAGCAGTAGTTGGGATCTCTTCTTCTTAGGAAGAACACATCTTGACAATAGCCAAGAACTTGTCTATCTCTCCAGGAATATTACAAGAATCAAGGTCCTATGATATACAAAATGATTTTCCTTGCCAAAATGTGAAGGAAGCTAAAAAATTATGGGCTATATTCAGTGGAGAGAAATCATTAAGACCTAAGATTAAGGAGTTCTCAACATCCATCTCAGTAGATCCTTTATGTACTTCAGAAATCATTCATCCAGAAGAAGAGGATATGCATAGCATGATGAAGGAGAGCATAGAAATTATTGTTGATGAACATTGAGATTACGTTGAAATTTGGTTTCAAGAGGTCATCAGGCCACAATACTATCCTCTTCTTCAACACCTTCTGATGCCAAAACAAGTAGGTTGGTTGGTTCTTCATATCCAAGTAATTACTGCAGTAATTTTTTCATATATGGACATGAGCATGTTTCTTATCTTGCTCCGCACATGGTTACATTGGAAGAGTTCTTACACTTGAATAAATATTTTCCCTTTCGTTTTAGGTAGGGTAGGATAGTAAATAAAAGTTGCATGTTGTAATTTTAGCCTAAAGTCTAATGCAGCCTCATTTTACATTTTATTTTAATAAAATAACTATGAGATACATGTTCCAGTGACTTGTTCTCATTGATCTCATTAGTCTTTGATATTTTAGAGTGTGGCTTTTGACAAAAAATTCTAGAGATTTCTGTAGGTATTTATTTCACCATGAGTAGATAGTTTCAAGGAAATATAAAAGAAGGATTATTCTTTGAAACATTGTAAATAGTGATTTTCCTGATGTAAGAAAATCACATAATAAATTTAAAACGTGTCCTGATGTGCGGTATTACTTGTAGAAAAAGATGACATGAAGTATGTATGGTTAAGCTAAGGTTAATGAACTCCATAAACTTGTCATTGGGAACTAACTCTGAGACTATCTTGAAACTCTCTTTCCTACCTCTTCTTATCTATATATAGGATCTCTTATCCTATAGGTGGGGCCATCTTTTAACCGTCTCGTCAGACCAATCTGTGAAATTTGTCTCTACACTTAACAAGTTGTAAATCTTAGGCTATTGGGAGAACTGACTGGTTTCCTATATTTTTTATTGTGAGGTGTCACAATATCACAATACTTAGGTGTGGGGGAGGGGTTCACGAGTTGACAAATGATAACATTGCCTAGAAGAAGTAAATCTTTGTAAAAATTTATGTGTATTGTTTTCATGATACAGGCTATTACATCAGTAGTCATTTTATTTTTGAAATGCTAATTCCATGTGTGTTATAAATTGTTGTACATTTCCTTAACAGACCACTTAACTAGTTTATTTTCGTTACACATTGTTCATTACAGAGTTATGATTACATGCCTTATAGAATGCGAGATAGAGGAATGGATTGTGTGAGCACGATGGAAAAAAAAATAATAATGGAAAACTCTTAGCATGCCTTAGCTCTTATTCACTATTTTCATGGCCTCTAAGGAATCAATTGCCTCAGACACAAAGCTCCCAAGAGTTGGAGACCGCTGGTTTAAACACCACCAGTTGCCAAGAGCAAGTTATAAACAGGATTTTCAAAACCAAATTTCAGAACATCTTTGGAGCTAAGGGATACTCCAAAGAGAAGATAAAAAAGGAGCTAATAAACTCTCTCATAGTCATCACCATATTGATCACATGTGAAGGTATATATTCCGTCTTTAAATCCTGTCACTTTCGATTATTAGCTCACTTTAAGTTCAATAAGCCATTGAATTTTCCCTTTTACTTCTTAAAGAGTCTTGAGAATATGTCTTCCCAAGTGAGGAAGAATGTAACCAATCCCCATAACATCCTATTTAACCACGTCCTTGTCAAACTACTTGTCTTAGCCGAGTTGGAAAAATAGGGGAAAACGTGGGATGAGCTCATTGACCAATTTACAAACCCTCATATTACAATCAAGACTAACAAGAAGTCTCTTGATCTAGGGACTGTTACTCCACCCAAACCCTCATGATCAAGATATTCCTTTACCGGACCAAAAGTCTAAGAAACTTGTTGATACCCCTACAGCCTCATCGGGAGAGAAGACCAAGAAGGCTATTGTTAACCCCCCTCTAAAAACAGTAAAGACCAAGAAGACTATTGCTAATTTATGGCACAAGGAAGTGCCATATATTCATTCTGGGGGGAGTTTCCTGAGCTAAAAAAAATGCTAAGCACTGCCCATTTGTATAGCAAACCCATGAGAAGAGGAAGTAGGATTTCTGTCAAAAAAAATTCATATTATCTTTTTACAATGTCTTGGTATATTATATCAGTAGTTGTTTGTATTGGTATGCTAAATTATATACTATTGGCATCATTGTGTGTGTTATAAGATTGTTGTGCATTTTTATGTTTATGCTATAGAATACTTTGTATACTTAACTACTCTTTGTGACAAATACAAAGCGATAACAACTACTAAATACTTATTGCCATCTGTATTACAAGCTTATGAAAAGAGGAACAATTGTTTGAATTATTAAAGATCAATGATAGGAAATAAAAATTCTCTTGTTCACCATGCCTACCAGTACAAACCAAGCCTTTTGTTATTATCTGTCAGTTCTGTCAGTCACCAGTGATCAAATTTACTATTTCATGTGATTGATAAGGTTATTAGGTCAAATTGTTATATTTTCAAAATAAAATTTGACATATCTTGGTTGTAAAATTGTCATTGGTGTGTCTAGGTGTCATTACTACCCCCTCCACTCATCCAAGGTCATAAATTTTCATCATGGTCATATCATCATTCCTTGTCATAAATTTTCAAATGATTGTCTTGGTCAAAGTTCTACTTCAAAATTGGTTTCTGAATGAAGGAAGATGAATTTGACAATTTAAGTGAAAGAGTTTTTTGTCAATCATAGACAAATAAACAAAAACCTCCTTCATTGTATGCACAGGTGTTATTATTTGAGAGAAATTCCCCAAATACAATCACTATAGGAGGGTTCCGACACATTTGGACAGCTTGACTTCAAGTCATTTTTTCAAAGGTTTGGAGAAGGCATTTGTAGAGCTTGATGGTTCCATTGTGTAGCATACATCATACAATTTCCAACCATACCACTTTCAGCCCAAAAATCCTCTAGGAAGGACTCCAAAAACGCTCTCAAAGACCACACTGCGTTTCTGCTGAGAGCACACTACTCTTCTGTAATTTTTGAGTAACCAACTTCAAGCTTAGATTATGAAAAAATGGGAAATTATTTTTGAAACCTAAAGGAGGCTTGTGTTCATAAAATATACAAAAACCAAAACCTATCTCTATTATTGAATATACGTTATGGTTTGGGATATATTCAATTCTCTTAGAGGCCTAGTTTTTCAAAAAATAAAACACTCTGTTTTTCCTGTTTTAGTCATGTTTTCTTGTCGTGTTTTCCTAACAACTGGAAGTGAAGTTTTGAAAACCAAGAGAATTTTTATCAAGGAAATATTCAAAAACAAAAACCTCTCTCAGTTTTTACACGGGATTTATTGTCTTGTATTTATAGGTGTCACTTTGATACCTATTTTTCACAAGTTCGCCAGGCCAGAATTGTTGCACTTCTGGGAAGTCACTTTTGGAACTAATTTTGCAGAGGTAAAATTGTTGTTTTGTATGGTTTAAAGGATCAAGGGTATAATATACATCTCAAAGATTCCTCACATGTCATCAAAAGCCTCCAAAAACTCCAAACCCTCCAATTCAAACTTAGAGAGCATGAAACACTAAGTCATCATTTACGCCATGATAACATTGTCCTACAAGCAAAGATGAATTCTCTACAGTGTTTGGTTGATGGTATGACTGCCACCAATAATAGTCTCTGGATGCAATTGAAACATTGCAAAAGGCCCAAGAAAAAATCCCTCGGGCAAGAGGGAGAAGCTTCTAAAGCTAATACACTCCCTCCTTCGCAAGATTAATCATGAGGGGAAATTTCTTTTTGTTTGCAGTGGGACCTACAAAATCTTAGGTGTGGGGGTAATGTTGGGCCTGTGATATGATTGATTTCGTGACATTAATTAGATACTTTTTGCCGAATATGTATATGCACTCTTCCTGTTTTGAAGAGTTTTTGAAGAGATTTTGTATCAAATAGCTATGATTCACACCAGGTATGCATAATTCATGTTTTGTAATTATTTTGAGTATAAATCAACATGTTTTTATGATCCTAGCAAACTAATTTTTGTTTTGTGTGTCACATGGAAAAATCACAGCTTTTTTTTGCATCTATCACTCCGTCTAGTACTCCATCCAACACTCAGTCTGGTACTCCATCCAACACCCTGTCCTGCACAAAAACCATGGGCGATTTGGCAATTAGCATATCGGCAACTAACGATGGACGAATCAGAGACATGGGTTTTTCTTGTGCTCGTGGCCTCTAGCTACTAAACTTCTAACAACTCAGATTGGGTTGTTATACTAGACGTTTATTGGCTCACTTAGTTTCTAGAAGTCACCGACAGTTAAAACACATTTAATGTCATTTGTTGTTTTTAGAGACGGTCGACCCTTCTAGTGGTCGACCTCTCAGCTTGTAAAAATTATAAATACCACTAGTAGTGGCAAGACCAAACAATATTTTTTTAAGAAGACATTTTTATTGTGTAATTGAGACATCTCTGTAAACTTATGATTAGACTACATTTTTTTAATGAATGACAGTTCCGTATTGATTCTTTGATTGTAATTTCATGTTGAGAAATTGCCTAGACCTCCTGGGGGGGCCACCAGTGGTCTGGGTAATTGTTCTCATTAGTGTAGATTTATAATTGTTCAGTTTCCTTTCTCAGTTTTCAAAACCGTTTTTTATTGTGTCAAAATCCCAATTTTGATTGCTTGTTGTGTGTTTATTTTAGTTGTAGAATTATGTATCTAATTCCTCCTTCTTTTAATTGCAGATTGTTTTCTGATTTAATGCTAATGAATGTGTTTTTTTGCAGGTTGCTTATGAAGAATAGTTAATATGCCATGTCTTTCTAACTAAATAGGAAATAAGCTTAAGCTTAAGCTATTAACCATTGTGTGATTAGATGATAGTTATAATTTATGCATGTTGAAATAGAGTTTAAAACATAGTTAAAACAGAGTATGAAGATAATGGTTTCTTTGGCAAGGGTTCGATGGATGGATAGTTTCTAGTTTTAATTCTCAGTTGCTTATCTAGATTTGCTCAATTAGTTTTCTTATTTTCAAATGCTGAAATATTATTTAATTTATGTTTTATGAATATTTCATCTTTTGCAATTTAAATGGTTAAGAATTAGTTTAGTTTATTTTCATGCAATTTCCTTTTCTAGATTTAGGTTGCAATTTCAATTCAAAGTTGATTATTGAATTTAGATTGCAGTTATGAATCCTAGTATGAATTTTCTTAATTAGTATATAATGAAATTTAATTAAATAGAATAGTAGTTTTCTTGCTTTCATAGATTAGAAGATAGTTTTCTTTCTTTCATAGATTAGAAGATAGTTTCCTTTCTTTTGTAGGGTAGATAGTATTTTTGCTTTGGTAGATTAAGGAATAGTTTTCTTATTGTAGGTTAAATATTAGTTGTTAATTGCCTTTATTATCATAATGCTTTCAATTTAGTAGATTTCCTTTCATAAATTAGAAGTAGTTGTGAAGTTTAATTTAAGAATAGAGTTCACTTGTTTCTTAGCTTAATTAATTTCTTATTGATTAGTTTACTTGTTGTAGAAGTTATCCTAGGATAGTTAGTTGTTTACTTGCTTTAATAGGTTAGTCGCTTACTTGTCTATTTTTGCTTTGATAGGGTAGTTGCTTGTCTATTTACTTGCTTCCACAAGATAATTTCTTATTGAATTTTAATAGGTTAATTACAAGTAGTTTTTCCATTGTTATTGCTTTAGATAGTTTTCTTTTGATGATTGTTATGATTGAACTAGTTTTCTTTAAAGTAGGGTTTTCATTTTCTTTCTTAGAACTATACATCGATCCTTTGTTCAAAGGTTACTTAGGATACATAGTTTGAGTTTCTTAGTAGGGTTTTGTTCATTAATATTTTTTTCTTGAATAGATTAGCCATTAGATAGTCACTTCCTTAGTTAGACTATACTACTACCAACCCTTCTACCTTGGCATATATATTGCTACAACTATAAGTTTACTTTCCCCAGGTTGACAATTTAATTGAGGGTTTTTAGTGTGTTTTTAGTGCATATAGAACACCCATTAGTAAGAGTGCAATTTTCTTGGAAAATAACCCAACCTACCATTCCAGGATGAAGCATATTTATGTATAATACCATTTCATGAGAGACATAGTGGAGAAAATGAAGGTGTTTCTAGAGAAGGTAGACACTTTGAAAAAACATTGCAGACTCTTTGACCAAGTTTATGAGTTATGAGAATTTCTCTTGGTGTAGAGAGCCAATGGGCATTGTTTCCCTAGGTCAGTGACCAAAATTTTAGTTTCTCTTTTTTTTCTAAGAAGACAACAAGTGGGAGAATGTTGGGATGTTATGTTCTTTGCAGTGGAAACTCAGTCAATCGATTGGGGTAGTCAAGGATGATTGATTAAATGGTTAAGTCAAGTTAATGGTCGAAAGGTTAGCCAATTGGATGTTGCCAGGTTATTCGACTGGAGGTAGAAAGGTGGTCGATTGTTAGCTTACTGAAGGTCAAAAGGTGGTCGACTTGATAGTTTATTCATAGTTGACTAAAGGTTTAAAGGTGGTCGATTGGTAGTGTTGACACAAGGGCAGAACCAAGTTTCAATGCTTAACAGTGCACTAACAAAACCCCAACTATTGGCCCTTTCGGCAAAACCTGCGAAGCAAGTGAAGTCTCACCTGAGGTAGAAGCAGGGGAGGTTATAGGACACGGATGTATGTAACTAGGTTGGGACACAAATCTGTGATAAAAATACTTTTCACAATAGTCTATTAACACTTAGGATTAACATGCATTAGTTTTTTAACATCACAAAGAATAATCAAGGGTAGATAGGTGCAGTAACAACAAATGATTATATCTCTTGAGCACTTAGCACTGAGTTAGATCTAACATTCATTTACCATTAACACAAGTAAAGAACTTAAGAAACCACAATATCTATCTATCATACATAATAATCAAATAACTGAACATATTCATAACATAAATAACACAACACAAAGCAAACCAAGGACACCAGATATACATGGTTCACCCTAGTGTGGGGCTACGTCCACCAACCGCTTCGCTTCTTTATTATTTGTTGAGATCTTACATTCAGCCACTCATGTGCACTAAGCCATAGAGTCGAGCTCTGCACCAGGCAGGAGATCTGTGCACTAAGCACCAGATCCTCCTTCCAAAACTAGGTCAATGCACAGATCCAAATCTCTATCAAGCACAAATCCTTAACATACATACATTCATTTGCACAAAAAAACTTGAACTACTTACACTTTGCTACAAAAACTACTTCCTCTACAATATATTCTTCTTTATTTATAGTTTTACAAACACTTACAATAAGGCCTAAACATGGGAAAACCGATGGGTCGACATCCCATAAACCCATTATAAAAACCCTATAGAACCCCTTACTGGGTCCACATAGCCCGCAAAATAAGTGAGATTCACGATCTCATATTCTCCTAGGCGCTCCATCTTCGACCATCGTCTCGAAGTCCAAAAGTGGGCCAATTCTGACCAAAGTTTCCCCAAAACTTGGTTGAGGGCCAACAGGCCCCCAACACTCACTTGTGACTCATCCCGAGTCACTCAGGTGGAGACAATGTTGCTTCGAAGGCCTCGAGCTTAACTCAAGATGCCTTGACTTGTTGCTTCGCCTGAGCCTCCTTCTTAGCAAGCTCCTGTATCATCTGCTCTGTAATAGGCCCTTCCAAACTTTTTTCTATTTTTACAACCACTTGATCCAATTGTGAGCCCTGTCCATCAATCTCTTCGAACACCTTGTAGGCTTCATCCTGCACAGATTGTAGCTTATGTGTCACTTCCATTACCCTACCCTAGAGGGAAGTGATATGTTGTTGTACTGCATGTTTCTCATGGGATGTCTTTATTATTTATACTGCTATGAGTATCTTCATCTGTGCCTGCATTGAAAATGCCTTTTATTGCACCTCCTGTAACTACACTTACATATTCCTTAGCTTTGGATGCTCGGTGAGGCGTTCATATGTTTGTGCGCTTCTATCACTTAGTTGTTTGCATTCCAAGGTGAGGGCTCTTATCCTTACTACTGTGTTCTTAGCAGTCTCCTCCCTTTGTTCATGCACCTCATGTGGGGTGCTTGGTACTGTTTGAGCCTCCAATTCTGTTATTCTATCCTGAAGCTGTTGGAGGGTCTCAATGAGCTTCACTACTTGAGATTCGACCAACTCCTGATCCTCCTGTACAAATCCTTGTACAGAGAGACATGCTTTACTTACTAATTCTTTGACCATGGACCTCTCTGTGAGAAGTTTCTCCTTTTCTCTTTGCAACTTGAATTTTTCCTCTTGGAGCTTCACCTGAAGCTCTACTTTCTCTCTTTCCTAGGTTGCTACATTGTCCTGTGTTGCTCGTAATTGCACTAGGACTTCATATTTATCCTATTTCAAGGCTTTTGTAGCCTTCCCCTTCTCTTCCTAGACTCTTTGTAACCGGGTTTTTGTTGCATCCGCTAGTATTCTCATTTAGGTTGGTCCATCCCCTAATTCTACAGTCTGTGACAAGGAAGGCACAGTAGGTACTGCACGGACCAAACGACAGCTTGTTGTATTTCCTTCAATTTCTTCTTGATCCTTCCATATAGCTCAGGGATGATTTTAAGGATGGAAATTTGTTTTAAAATGTAGAAACCTTGGCGAATCTTACTAATCCTTCATATGCCAACTATAAATGTTTGGCGATATTTTTGTAAAAATATTCAAATTTATAAGGATTTTATATAGTTTTT
>ML805366.1:158150-181551 GCA_009831015.1 Picea engelmannii | reverse complement strand
ATAAATGTTTGGCGATATTTTTGTAAAAATATTCAAATTTATAAGGATTTTATATAGTTTTTATCAAATTTTGGCGATTTTTAAGGTAAAATAATTTTATACTATAGAATTTGGGCGAATCATTTTTAAAATAGCGAATCTCGGTTTTGGAAATACCATGGAAAATTGGCCCATGAACGAAATTTAGCCCCTAAAATCATCCATGATATAGCTCCTCCTTCTTATCTCCATATCTCTACAAGATGTCCTCGGAAGCGTCCTCCATAGCTCCACGGACCAGACTGATGTCATCATCTTTGAGGGTGGCCTCCAACTGGGGCTTATTAGTGTATGTCTTCTTCCTTGCTAAGGGTTTCTTCAAAGAAACCTTCCTCTTCTATGGTGTGACTATCCCAGTAGGGAGATCTTTCGGCGGCGTAGATTTGCCTTCTCCTTGTTCTTCTTCTCTTTCATCTCCTCCTCCCTATCCTTCTACTTCATCTTCTCCTTCTCCTCTAAGTGATCTAGACCCATTATCTTTAGAAGCATTGTCCTCTTCGTCGCTCTCTATATCCTGGAATTCCTCCTGCTTTTTCTTCTTTTCCATCCCACTGGACTGTCCGACATGCTCAACATGGGTAACTATGGGGCTTCCTATGGTGTCATTTTCAAATAGTTATGCATCAGCGATAGGTGCAAGAAATGCCTCCGGCAATTCCTTTGTAATCTGCTCCATTCCTTCATCTGTCAGTTTGTAGTATGACTGCAATTCTTCCTAGTTATCATATCTGCACACGATGATGTAGATGAAATGAGGATCAGCACGGAACTTTGCTATTGGTCGGTATTGGTGCAGGGTGCACAGTGTCATGCATGGAAATGATTTGATGGAAACCTTTAATTGATGGTAGTATGCATGAAACACAGCATTGGACTGCCACTACTTCGTCATGTTGTTGGTATACCACATGGTTGAAAATCAAGCAGCCAACAACTCCGTAGGTTTGATCTCGGAAGGTTTCTCCTTCAGGAATTTTCCAAGAAACAAATGTAATCAAAATGATCATCTAGCTGTAATGGAATTCATATCCAAAATCATGGGCTTCGCAACAATCCTTCTCTAGCTCATTGACGAGGTAGTTCACCCAGTTCATCTGCATGCCCTCCACACATTTTCTTGCAAGGTCCACCATGAACTTGGTGAACTGTGTGGGGTGGTTCTTCCTCACGATCTTGCCAGCTAGGAGTTGGAAAGCAAGGCACACTGCGCCATCCTTTATAGAGGCTACCTTGTAACCTCACTTTCCTTTCTCGACTTCTCCATAAGATTTTTTGATGTGTTATTCCAGGGAATAGTCCGAGGCCTTCCTGGATAAAACTGTTGAGGGTCAAGACCCTTCACACTTAATCCTGTAATTCGATGGATCGGTGTTGGATCCATAGTAATCCTTCTATTGAGTCAAGGTATCTTCCATGATAGCATGACAGAAGTAGTTTAACACAAGCATTAACCTCCTAGTGGTGGCCAAAATGCGGGATCTTCATCACATTCATCATGGTGGACTACACCAACCCCTTAATAAATGGCTGGGAGAATAGGCGATGCTTCTTTCCAGTTGACTTCGTCAAGTAGTGGTGGGGTTCTAACATAGAATAGTTCTTTATGTCTCCTAAATTGAATTCGTTGTTCTTTAATAGCAGGATCTATCCTAACTGACTCCCGACTATGTGAATTCCTTTCAGAATGTACACAGTGAACACAACGTACTCAAAATTGTGAGGGATGTTTTCATGGTTAACAATGTCAGCCAAAGGTGGAATATATTTGGGTAGGATTGACAAGATCTTCTTTACATTAGCCAGATCACTGCGGTGCTTACTTTGTTTCTTAGTCACGGGGTTGACACAGCCAGAACCTCATCCAGCTGAAGGGGAAGCCTACAGTCCCCTAGTTGACGATGCCTAGACACCTTTGGATATCAGTCTTTTGGCCATTAGCTTCTTAAGTACTTCCTCGACAGACTTCACCAATTCACTAGGTTCGCCCGACATTCTAGTTTTTAACAAACAGGTAGGGTAGGAAAACGGACAAGTGAGGTAGAAAAACAAACATGCGGGGTCTAGTTTTAGATAACACAACTTGACACTTGGAAAATTCTTTGTTTATCTCAGTCAATAACGGGTAGAAAAAAGTGGTCCCGACACAACAACCGATGAGTTAAATAGGTGAGGTATAATAAAGTATCTTCCAATGGCTAGGAAATGCTACCATCAATGTGAATTTTTCCATTATGGCATGGTCTCAACATTCAAAAGCGGTCCATAAGACCATAACTGCATTTTCTAACCATTATGGGGTGTCATTCTAACAGTCGGGGCACCTCCAACGGTCATCTAACTTCGCCATGGCGAAGTCCAATTCTACGTGGTCATGTTGTTCCAGTGAGGTTCAAATCCTGTGAATCTTCCTCCTACGAGGTTCTAGTCTGTGAAGTCTTCCATCTGGTCTCTGTATCTTCTTGTAGATTTTCCATCTTAGATTTATTTTTATTGAGCTTCCTTGCCTTCTTTCCAGTTATCTGAGTCTCTCTAACTATTTCTAGAATCCTCTTTCCATTCTTATTCTTATCTTCCCCTAGTGTGGTGACTTCACACTATTCATGTGCCCTCAAAGATTATGAAGTTAATATCTATTTTCTTAACACTTCCTGAGTAGGCATACTTTTTTTTTGAATAGATAGGTTCCTCAAGCCTTCTTGCATTCTTTCAACCTTGATAGTTAATTCTTCGACTGTCTGTCCCTCCTGCGTTGTTACTTTGCTCTGTTGCTTCAACTTATCCTCTCGTTCTTCTATTAGTCGGTCTATTTTTCTAGCCATGAAATCTCTTAGTTCTTTCTTTTTCTTTTTTGTAGCTTCTTCCTCTGTTTTTTTTTAATTTGATCCTTCTGAATCCAAGTCTTACCTAACAATAGTGGGAAGGGGGTGTTGTCCCCGACAAACTTAATGACTTCAAATTCTTCTTCAGTCAATGTTCCATGAGAAATAATAGGCACATTAGTAACTGTTCCACATAAGGTTATCATTTTTCCCTTAAACAAGCTTATCCTTCCTAAAGAAGGTACCATAGTAGGCTTTCCCAAAATTTTCCAAGTTTCTTCTGTCATAATATTCACTTGTGTTTCTTCACCCAAGACACAATCTATGTCGAAGTCTTATATTCTTTCACTTATGCATTATTTTTATTTCAGGATCTTTGGTAAATTGACATATTTATGAACATCCATCATTTCTTTCAATTGTGATAACGTAGTCTGAATTTCCTTTGATTCTTTCTCTTTATGACTTTCTAACATGCCCTTAGTCTCTTGACTTTCTTTATAGTTTTCTTGTCTTATGTCTATCCCTTCAACTTTAGCAATCATCCTTGGACAATGTTCAACCTCATGACCAACAACCTTACAACAAAGACAAATAGGACCTCCGTCAGGGCATTCCTTAGCAAGGTGTCTTCTACAGTTTTAACACAAAGTTAATCCTCTTTTTCTTTTAAATGTTCCCCAACCTTTTCTGTACTGTGCATATCCTCTAGGATCATAGTGTTGGACCTGCAATCTGCAAAAACAGGTTCCTTCATCCACTTATTAGTCCAAAAACTATTTATATGCATAGGAATAACATATATTTCTTCATTTCCATTAAATTTACTCAAATCAACTCTTTCTTTAACTACAACAGAAACATTTTTGGCACAAAGGAAGACCCAGGGTTCAATGCTTAACAGTTCACCAACAAAACCCTTACTACCGGCCCTTTCGACAACACCTGTGAAGCAGGCAAAGTCTCACCCGAGGTAGAAGTAGGGGGGTTACAGGATGAAGGTGTATGTAACCAGGCTGGGACACAGATCTATGATAAAAATACTTTTCACAATAGTCTATTAACACTTAGGATTAACATGCATTAGTTTCTTAACATCGTAGAGCATAATGAAGGGTAGATCAGCGCAGTAACAACAAATTATTAGATATCCTGAGCAGTTAGCACTGAGTTATATCTAACATTCATTTACCCTTAACACAAGTAAATCACTTAAGCAACCACAAGATCTATCTATCATACATAATAATCAAAGCAGAAGATTCATAACATAAATAACACAGCACAAAGAAAACCAAGGACACCAGATATACGTGGTTCACCCCAGTGTGGGGCTACGTCCACCAACCGCTTCGCTTCTTTAGTATCTATTGAGATCTTACATTTAGACACTCCTGTGCACTAAGACACAGAGTCGAGCTTTGCACCATGCAGGAGATCTATGCATTGAGCAACAGATCCTCCTTCCAAAACTAGGCCAATACATAGAGACAACTCTCTATCAAGCACAAAGCCTTAACATACATACATTCCTTTGCATAAAGCAACTCGAACTACTTTCACTTAGCTCCAAAAAATACTTCCTCTACAATATATTCTTATTTATTTATAGTTTTACAAACCCTTACAATAAGGCCTAAACATGGGAAAAACCATGGGCCGACATCCCATAAACCCATTACAAAAATCATAGAGAACCCCTTATTGGGTCCACATAGCCTGTAAAATAAGTGAGATCCGTGATCTCATCTCCACCTGGGCACTCCATCTTCGACCATCATGTCAAAGTCCAAAAGTGGGCCAATTCTAACCAAAGTTTCCCCAAAACTTGTTCAAGGGCCAACAGGTAGTCGACTCAAGGTAAAAATTTGGTCAACTGGATGGTTGATTGGTAGTTGACTCGTGGTCAAAACTAGAAACAAAATCCCGAGAATTATGGCATTGTAACCTACCATCTTCATGGATGTGAAACCACTTTGGGCCCCATGAATTATGGTCTTACATGTATAATATTCCTATAAATATGACATTATGTAATATTGTCTTAGAAAGAGAGAGAGTCGCGAGAGGGAAATGGTCATGAAGAGAAAGCTAAAATGGATGTAGGGTTGTTCTTGTAATAAAGCAAGAGAGTATGATAATGAATTGGTCTTAGGTGTGGACCAAGGCTAGTCATGTAACTCCTTATTCAATGAATAAGTAAGAAAACATAAGAGAGGGAGTTTCTCAAGCATTATTGGTTTTCCTAGTTAAGGTTTGCAGGGTAAATCTCTATGTATTATATGTGATTGCCATGGTTTTACTTTTTGTTTTAATTATGTCTTCTCTCTCTTGTTAGGTTTAGTTTCCCTATGAGGTAAGGCCTATGCATGAGATTCAAATGCTTTGTTCATGTCAATTTTCACTCGAATTGTATACTTTCCAAGATAAGGGGATCCTTACTATATGACATTGATTTTCATTACAAAGGTTGGTTCAGGCTTGAGTTAAGGAATTAAAATATGCATACCATGTAAAAAATTACATTTGAATGTTACAAGTCCTATAACTAGGCTTATATAAATCTAGGAAGTTCATTAAAACAAGTAAATTTGAATTTGATACAACCTAAAACAAGTCCAAATTATATATTCAATCAATTTTTCATTCAAAAGTTCAACCAAAGCATATGTGACTTTCAAAAGAAAAAAACTTGAATGAGGGAATATTTGCCTAGCAATGTAGCGAGGAATTTGGGAAATTGGTAAAGATATTATTTGATAATGTGCATTCCCTTTGTGCTTTCAAATATTAGCACCATGTATCTTTTCATTCATTGAACTTGCACCTAACTCAATACTATGGCTCTGCTCAACAATTATTCAATCAATGGAAATTTAGTAATGCTACTTAACATATAAAGGCTTTAGCACTAATTTAAAGGTTGGGAATTTATCATCTAATTCAAATGCAATCGAATGATTCAGGGAATGGTGGATATATTTTGCATGTGATGAGCTTTGAATTTGAAATAATATTTGGTAGATGTGCCATAATTTTCATGGATCATGTGATCATGAAACTCAATGAAAAACATTCAAATGTTTTGGGGATCTTAATGGATCATTGGAGGTGTTAAAAAAGTGGCCTTTTGAAGTTTGAAAATACCCTTATATCATGTCGACTATTTTCAAAAGATGTCCATTGGATGTTTTAAAACACCTCTATAGCCTATCAGGGTAGTTCAAAATATTACATGTTTGAAGTGTGAAGAGGCCCAATACATTATTAGGGATCCTTGAGAGAAGAGTATTCAAAGTCACGATGGTATTATTGGGAAATTTTGAAAAAAAATGTGATGCATAGCTTGAACAAGGCTTGATAGAGTATCAATACCTTTTCAGATAAGCTCATTCGAATGCCAAGGTTTCCCTAATATATTATCAAGGATGTTTGAAAGATGAAAACATTGAAGTCGTAAATTGGTCTGACAAAGTATCAAGTTGATTCAAAATATAGTTGGTTGGAAAGATGAACGTCCCTCGATGCACTATTGGGAATTTTCAAAAGACAGTTCCACAACATATTTGAAACTTTCCTGATGAAGGATCAAGTGTATCCAAAATATGCACATTCAAATGTCACAAGAGACCTAGTGGGATACCATTAGTCCATTACAACAATTTAGAAGATAGATAGTTCAAGTCTGAAAATGGCTTGATAGACTATTGGGAAAGTTCATAAAAAAAAATCGAAATAAGAAAAGTCTCGATCATTATATCTTACCAAAAATATCATTTCAAGGAATCATAGGTTTGAAATATCCATCCATCATTTCTAAACACGCATGCAAAAGACAACACATGAATTCAAATAAAAACTTCAAAGCACCCCCTTAATAAATAAATAAAATCATTTCCTGATCAACCCTGCACTCTCTTTCAAATACAAACTTGAAAAGATCATGAAGAAAGTGAAATGTAAATGGGTCAAGGAATTCAAGAAAAATAAATAAAGAAGGGGTCTCAATATTGAGGGCTTGGGTCTTATTGAGGCCTAAACTGTAATACCCTAGTTTTGAGTCTTGATATTAAATAATATATTCTGTTTATTTTATGAAAGGCCGGAGCACCCAAACAATTAAAAGAGGCTAGAGTGCCTAGGAAATGTAATGCTTTGATCATTATTAATAATAAAATACATTGTTGGCTTCTAGACAGACAAGGACAAGAGTTATAGGGACTATGAATCCACGAGAGAGGGGGGATAAAGGGGCTACGTCTTTTATTTTAATTACCCACCTTAGTTTTAATTTAGAAAAGTGGTTACATAAGATTCTTGGGGGGAAGGCCATGTGGTTCCTGATTTCATGTAATTATATAAAAACCTCTTGTGGGTTGTTTGGGGGTTCTTCTCCATTCACTCTTTCACTCTTTCATTCACTTTGCACATTCATTTTTCCTCATTCATTCTTGATCTTGGCTTGGGAAGGAAAAATGAATTGTTGGGAAAGGATCCATTGTTTGTTGATTGTAGTTCTTATTAGTGTATCCAACCATGAATTAGTGCATGTGTGCCTGAGATTCATTGGCATGTGCTAAACATTGATCAAAGTTGTGAATCCTAAGAGTCCTGACATGGAGAATCTTGACTAGATGCACTAGAGCCATGAAAAGAGGTGGACAACCCGAGGGACTGTGTGGTAGTGAAGGGGGTTCATTTTCTTTAGGTGGTATAGGCTGGAGAGAAAAGAGTTGGTGTAATTTGTATTGTTATGTGTTGAGAAACCTATGAGATCTTGAGTCATTACTGGTTTGGGAAGCCATGTGTCACTCTGGACCTTGTCCATTTACATTCATATCCCTAGCTTGGGGGTGACTTTTTTTTGAGACTTGAAACAATAAAATATATGGTTGGGTGGAACATCCTTGGTCTACAGCCAGTTAGTGATTGATTTTGTTTAAGACAGGTGCTCTCTATCATGGTTTCCTTTTATCATATATTTATTTCCACTGTGTATTTATTATTATCTGTTAGATTCATATTTATAATATGCATGTTTGTTGATTATCGTTTTGCATGACCTATTGTTCATTTATTTTATGTTGTATCATGAATCTTGATTATTACATGTGAATCTTTCATGCTTCTTTATTAATTACACGTTATCAAAATTTGAAATCAATTTTGAAGTGCATTTTGAAGTAGTGTGGACCAACCTGCTAGTGGTTGGGTATGTTACAGAGTGGTATCATAGCTTCTGGTTCAAACACCAGACCGGTGAAAAATTGGTATATTTTTGGTCATAGATTTGGTTCAAATGAATTTTGGGAAAACATTGAAAAATTAGAGAGAAAGTCCCCAAATTCATGAGCAGATATGAGTTAAAATGATTAAAGGTTTTCTGAGAAGTTTAATATATTCGATCTGTAGAGTTGCAGAGTCGAATTCGATCTCAAAGGTTAAAAAATTTGAATTTTTAATCATCGTTGTAGTGCCAAGTAGAGTTTGGAGAATCAACGACCGAGATCATATTCAATCTCTAGATCAATGACCCATAATTCCTCCTTGAAAAAATTAAAAATTATAATATTTTCAAAGTTTGGAAAAGTTACCATATTGACAGTCGAGATTCATTTCAGTAGTTGGGAAAATGAGGAAGATCGATATCTGTATTTGTTTCCAATCATTTGTGAAGAGGAAGAAAATCAATGGTTGAGATCATCTTGGTTGGTGTTGGCAGCCAATTCACATTTTTTCTACTATCCTTATAAGCTGCCTACACCAGTGTTTTGCAAACCTGATTTTTTGTCGCAATCCTTGAATAAAACGACACTATTATTTTTGCACTATGTGCACACTTACTTTTGTTCTTGTTTTCATGACTATAAGCATGAAAACATGGTTTTCAAAGTCACATTAAAATCGTCACTGAATTGTTGTGATCTTCCTTGTCGATATGCCCATTTCATTTACAATGTACTTATCGTTATACAGTTGGCAAGACCCCTGATCTATACTCATTTGACATTCTTTGATTGATTATGTAATTTTGTTTCATGAGTAATTGAGTTTGTGATGCATTGGTGATTGGATTTACATGTTCTTTCATCGATTCACATGGCACATTGGTTACATAAAACACATTGGTGTTATGGTTAAACTCTTGGTATATATCATTTAATATGACACCTAGTTCATGTTATCAAACCTTTGGCATTAACTTGGATTCATTCTTTGGTTTCAAAGCTATGATAAAACTATAACTTTTGCACGCGCGAATGTTTAATCCACTTACCATTGATTTCATTGGTTGATTGAATGGCATAATTGTTAACCTATACGATAATGGGTTGAATAGCTATCTGCGTCGATGGTTGTACTGTAGATATGACTGTTTTGCATGTATGAACTAGCTCCACCACCTTCGCACGATATGTCATTAATGTCTCCCCCTATCCCTGTTTCACCTTTTCTAGTTTCAAGAAAGCTTGTGAGCATTTTGCCCCTGCATATGCTGTGATTCAAAGCCTGGATCATTCACATCGCTCACTGTGTGCTCCTGTCTATGGCACCGGTGGTGTGAATAGAACCGAATGGTAGTCAAGCTCTGTTACTCTTTGATAACGCATGTAAGGATTTAGAGGATAGTGGTTGGCTTACGTTTGTACAGAGGTTCGAGGGTTTCAATATGTTTGTTGCACAGCCATTCGCCCTTACCTTTGATGGGTGTAGGGATAAAGTAGGTGACATTCATCTTGAATTCAATGAAGATTTCATTAGCTCTGCCACAGGATTATCAGCCACAGGCTAGCGATGGTTTAAAAACTCTAAAGTTGATGAGGTGTTGTGGCATTTACTGTTTGTATCATGAAAGGTTACATCCTGTGACAAAGGTATGCCTATTTCCACACTTAAACCTAGGTGGCATGATATTTTGATAATGGTTAAACAATTTGTGACCTGTGAGGGTCGGTATGGATTGGTTTTTCTTTATCACCTTCGATTGTTGATGAATTTCATGGGCTATCCATTGAACATGCCATTTTACTTCCTGCGTAGTCTCTACAAAATGGCTAAGAGGTTTAAACATGAGAAGGATGACAGCAGCTTGTTTCACCATGGATTGATTAGACTCATCGTCATCCACCATTTAAACCTCCACGGCGATAATTGGCAATCTTTTCTATCTTGAAGTGGCTTTGTTGATTTAGAGTCTATCCAAAGCGATAAATCCATGGTTAGTGAGACTTTGGTCAGGCCACCCGTGCCTTTCCATGTCCTACTCCCCCTTCCCAAACCCTCAGTTGGCCCTGATATTGACTTACCGGACATCATAACAGACAAGGTGGAGGCTATAAATAAACCTGTGAGTAAGAAGGTCAGGGGTAACCCTATTTTCAATAGCAAGGGTAAAAAGAATGATCGATTGATATCGAGACTTGCTCAGAACAAACCTAAGCCAAACGCTGATCAAAATCCCATAGTTCTTAGCAAAGACTCGGACTACGATATCGAGCGCTTCCTAGCTGAAGAGTATCCCTATTCCCAAGGCCTATGCTCCGAGCCACCCTATGACTATGTTTCTAATTTGCCCCCATGCCTAAAGAAAAATCCTAATTACCTAGGAATCAAGCTTCATAATGAAACCCTCGGTGAGCTGAACAAACCCTCGCCTACAATTTCGAAGCCCGAATAGACATCATGCAGCCAATGTGATGTGTGGTTGGAGCGCTACTACACTGACGTTCCTGTATTACAGTCAAAAATCAAATCATTGGAAAACCAAGTTGCAGTACTGTCAAGAGAAAGGGACAGAATTCAAGCTAATGACAAGAAGCAGAAAACCATTGGTTCGATTGTTTTTAGGAATGTCGAATCGGCAACAGCCTTCGTCAATTCCAAATTATCATGAACAAGTTGTTTTCTGATTATACAGGTATGAATTTCAATATCAATTTCGTTTTATGAATTGCTTGGATTAATATAATGAATTGGTTTTAGGTTTCGATTAGTTCTATTCATTATTCGAAATGATTCTTTCATAGTTTGATTATCAAAAATGGTTATGTTATGGATCCTGTACAATAGATTCATTTTACTAAAGTCAAATATGGTTGTGATTTGGTTATGCGATTTGGTCGTGCCCAATTTAGCAATTGATTGGTTTTCACTGGGTTTGATTCGTTTTGAACAATTCTATTGGTTTAAATTAACCTAATCAATGAGGTTTGTTTTCGTTTTGATTTTGATTGTATCTGACCTGTATAGGATATTTTTTTGCTAAAATCTGAGAACGGCTATGTTTTGATTTGGTATGATTTCGTTGTGGTTGGATTCTATCGGTTCTGATTTAGTTCTTATGGTTTGATTTTGGAACAATTTCGTAGGTTTGAATTGGTATGATCCTCTATATGTGTTATGCGTCATTGTTAGTGACTGGGTTGACAAATACGATGTAATCTAATGACACTGTTGACTTCAGGAATGACTCTGTTTTGTATGGAATCGATATTTTCGTTTGGATTCTGGTTACATTCGACCTATGCAAAAGATCTATTCGCTAAAATCGTGGAGTTGTGTTTATTCATAACGATTGTGTCAAACACCAACTGTTTTGATTCGTTTGATTGCTGCGTGTCTTGAGTTCGTGCAATTGCTTGTATTGGGTTAGATTGATATCAAAAATAGATTTGATGCTGCTCTGTTGGTTTTGATTTTCAAAAAATGATTTTGTCTCTGTTGAATTCATATGAAAACTTGGCTAATAGTTCGTTTTGAAATTGATTCAAGTAATGATTTCGTTGACTGTCAATCGATTATGTCCGCTTCTAATTGGCAATGACAAACATTTGACAGATCCCATATATCCTATTATCAACTGATTAATTCGTTTACGATTTCATTTGTTTCAAATATACATACAAGTTTTCATTTGGTTTGCAAATAGCATGGTCGTTTGTATATGTTAATACAGTTATATCAATATGAAAAATGATCATGTTGATTTCATTTGGATTCGACAATGAATTTGTTGATAACTGAAGCAACTATTTGTGTCGATTTCAATTAGTTTATGAAAACGATTTCATTGTTGTCAAGTATCTAATGTGATTCTGTTGACCCAAATTGGTGATAACGAATTAAGCAGAGTGTATCCATCTCTGTTATCATTTGGTTGAATACGATTTAGTTTGTTCAATTTGCGTACAAGTGTCGATTTGAATAATTCTTTTAGCAACCAAATATTTTTTGATAGTTTGAATTTAATTCTTTGAGATTCGAATTGACTTTGAAGTGATTCTGTGTTTAATTTAGACCAACTACAGAATCGCAAGATTCTGTAGCTAGTCTTAGAAATTAGATTTTTATCAATTTTATCAATAAAATATCCTCTAATGTTGTCTATTCTTGTCCTTATTTAGGTACATACGAATTGCAATGATCAATTTGGGCATGCTTTGAAAATATAGGAGATATTTGTGTGATATAGTTTTTATTTTTAAGTTGTTAGTTTGAGTTAGAAATAGAGACTTGGGATATTTTCCCAAATTTTTGTAAACTGTTTTGATAACTCCCACAAGGATGTTTTACCCTGTGGGAGGTCTTTAAATACTTGTCAATTTTTTGTAATAAACTCATCATCCTCACTGTGGGAGAACCAGACTATGGATTTATGATACAGGCTGAGATGAAAGTTGATGTCTTGTAACATCTTTCGCTTTCAATATATCAATCTTTTGTTTCAGATTCTATTCATATCATTTTGCAGTTGATTATAGACTACTTTAGCTATCATAATCTATTGCAGGTTGATGTGATTTGATTAATCTGTTATCCATATCTAATCTCTTTTATTATTTAAAAATACAGCAATTACATTGTTTCAGTTAATGAATCATAGATTTCTCTTCTTCGTTAATTTAATCATTTTATACAAATCCTTGCACGCAGATTTATCTAAATGTTATGATTTGTAAATTCTAAGATAGTTGTAACTTGTATGTCTTGTTTGTTATGTTATTGATATTCAAAAGAGCACTGCTACTTACTGTTTACTAGAGGCTTGCAGAGGATTGATGCGAGTTTCCTCCCATCGAATAGTTGAACTGGATTCTTTACACAGGACAAATTGGACAACGTTATTACAGGTTAGCTTATTAGTGTTATTTAAGTAGTTAAATAAATATATTAGTTTAGATACATAGTTAGAGCTAGTGTTTTAGTTGCTTAGCTTAGATAGTTATTTTTTATTCTATTTCTTTATCATGAAACTATAAAATCAAAAAAAAAGTTTCGTTGTCTTAGGACGGTTTGCAATCGATTTTTTGCAGGTTTTCTTCTAAATCTATAATTTATAAATATTGTACATTTTTTATTAAGATTTGGTTCAGTTGATAGTTGAATGTTAAATTTCATAGAATTATTATAGTATTAGATAGTAAATTGTATATATAATAGTTTAGATTTGTTTATTAGTTTGTTTTAATAGTTATTTTTAGTTAGATTAGTCAATTTAGAGTAGTTTTCTTTTGTTTTCTTAGGACTTAGATCGGCTAACAGAGCCGCTAAACCCGTCAAAGTGGGTTATCCCAAACGGCTTGGGTTATTTAGACAACCCCGTACCTGATCCACTCTCCCAGTTGACGGACGGTCAATTTCGCCCGTCAACAGTTGGGAGATCAATGGACCAGATTCACCTAGGTTTTGGCCAAAATTGTCTAAGTTTTTAAGTTCACCAACATAGATCGTCGATGGTCGATGGATGGGGATCAACGAGTTTGGTGAAGTGTTGGATTTTTCCAACAAATATCGTTGATGGTCGATGGTTAGGGATATTTTGAGGGGTCCTAAATCCCTTTAACTCAACAATAGGAACCAAACCCACCACTAAGGCCCAATTAGACTCTGCAACATTTAATAGTGGAATGGTTCTCCAGATCTTGCAATTCGGGCAAATTAATCAATGCACTTTACGTAGTGATTTGCAGGATATCTTCTTGCAAAAAATCCTCCTTCAGTTTGGACATTCTCTTTTTGTGTTTTCTCTTATAGGTGGGTCTGATACAAGATATATGCTGGTATAAACCAACCGAGTAAAAAAAGGGGAAAAAGTTTAACTACTGAAGAAGGATGAGCTTGAGATAACCCTCATACTCTAGCATGAAGACAATGATTCTTACACCTACAACAAGCCTAGTACTAATACATTAACCTGTTGGTGTTCCAATTATTGACTGAGGTAAAATTATCATAAGAAAACATACATGCAATAAACGATGGAAAGAAAAATAGTTTCCTTAGCTTTAATCATTA
The DNA here is from genome assembly GCA_009831015.1 of Picea engelmannii. Lineage (NCBI taxonomy): Eukaryota > Viridiplantae > Streptophyta > Pinopsida > Pinales > Pinaceae > Picea > Picea engelmannii. Next base: position 167,398 of record ML805366.1, on the reverse strand, counting down.
ATCACACATTAAAACAATGATTTACTTTCCATCATTAGAGACAAGAACTATAAAAATATCGAATCAGATAACTTATCAACAGATTTAGAGGCTCTTACTTGTTACAGCATCCATTCATGAGCTAAAGTCAGAAATAACTCTTCCTTAGATCCAATCACAAATGCTTTTGATGAAAAAATAGAAACTTTCCCTGGTCCTAAATAGGACTTCTCAATTAAGGTAGCTCTGAAATAGTTCTTTACAAATCCAAAAATGAAGTTCTTTTCCAAAAACCATCGACCACTTCTCACAGGTCGATGCTCTTATTTATGAAAAATATTTAACTAAAAATAACTATCAAAAGTTCAAGCTAAGTAAACAAAACATCATCACATGGCACTTTCAATTCTCAGTCTTCTAAGAGTTATCAAATGGTTTCACTTGAGTGGATGACTCTTCTCATACTCTGACCATTTGACGAAACATTCCTCGCATGTGTTGGCATACGAGGATCTATGTTGTTCCATTGGGTCCAAAAGGATCTCCTTTATCTCTATTGCTTGTGCCCGATACTTGACTACTTTAACACTTAATTGTTGTAGCATTGTCTAAGCCTTGATTGAGTGCTCCATGAACTGTTGTACTTGATCTAGCACCATTCTCGCCACCTTTTTTATCTTTGCAATCCACGATGAGTCTTTTTCTAAATGTAGTCTGACTATGTCATGCAAGTCGACAAAGTCCTCAAGTGTGTTGAATTCTAAGAGACCAATGTCTCTCATTGCCCGATTGATCTTGGTCCAACTCTTTTCGCCATCATCCCATTTCTCTTGGATCTCCTGATGAGGTTCTTGGGCCATATTCACCCTGTATTTGACCAACTTCGTTATGCAGTTGATGTTGTTGTCCCTAAGTACCTGAATGTTGTGCTCTTCGGCATCTCGACCATGTTTAACCACACTAATGTAATCGATTCTTTCCACTGCTTGGTGGGATTTTTCATACAATATTTCCATGTCCTTCCACATTTCCAACACCATAAGAGTGTATTCTTGGAAATCGGTTATCCCTGCAGTGAAAAGGTGCCACTCATTTCTGAATTTACTATAGGAATCCTGGAATTCGCTTCTCAAGAACACCATGGCCTGTGTGGAGTCCTGATAATATTTCACCAAATGGAAAAAATTCTCCAAATCCTTCATCTCATCGTCTATATCCTCTTCATCTTTCCTCACTCTATCCAAGGTGGCATCTATGATTTCCAAGCCTATGCCGATAAGCTCAGATGTCTTGGCATGCTCTGTGCTAATCATTTTTTCCTCTGTGGTGATGAGGATGGAGTTTTCTAGAGTAATCCTCCTCTTCTTGGTGGTTCTCTTCATGATGGCCTTAATATTTCAGTTATAGGCGATGGCTTGTATATCGGCGACCTCATCCATGGGCTCGAGGATTTGCTTCTCTCCCCAAGTAAGCATGTTTCCTAGTCTCTCGATGGTATAAATCTGTTCAAGGTTGGCTTCTTGAACCTCTTCTGTATGTTCTGAGAGTTCAGCCTCTGGTTGTTTCTCATCATGAGGTAAAGTAATGGCCAAGACTAATGAATTAGGGGTAATCTTGGTACTTACTTGATAATTGGTTGTCGGGATGTCGATTTCTTATTGTGGAATTTCTCCTTGTTTGCTCGATCCTAGCTCATCCTTCGGGTTGTCCACTTGGGTCCCCGGTGCATCAAGTAGCTTAGTGCCTAAGACACTTTCGACCTCCCGGTCACTCTGTGGAAGGATTTGAATTGGAGCATTGGGAGATGGGGAAGTTACTTTCTCAAGTTCCTTTTCCTCTGTAATCTGTATCGGAGTCACCATGGAAACCTCCAAACTCTCCTCATCATCATAGATCGTTATTAAGTTGTGTAAGGGGTTTGGTACACTTGTTGTCCCTAATTTCATATCTATCTCAGGCTGAGCCTAAATGCCCCCTAGTGATCTGACCTTTGGCATTGAAACTTCAAGGTTATCCAACCATGTGGTTTCTCCAATTTGTATTAGCTTTGGGTCGCTTGGTCCTTCTCGGATTTTGATTGGGTTGACGACAAGAACCCTTGTCATCTATACGAGGTTCAATTCATTCTACAACTGATCAATTACTCTTTGTGCCTGTTCCATTAGGATCAATCCACTTTTCTGTGCCTCTGGTGTCAAAAAATATCCCTTGTTCTGCACCTTTGTTGCCTCTGTCACTCTGATTTCTTCCCTAGCTCTGAGGGCCTATTGAGCTAACTAATCTATCATTTTCACCTGTTCGTCCATGCTCATGGCCTTGAACCTGGTCATTTTTGGGTCGTCCATCCTTTGCAACACCTCGTCCCAGTCCTAGGAATTATCTTTGAAGACTTCATCCTCGAACTTATCATGAGCATACAGCTAGGAGGATGAATCCTATGAATCATGTTGCAGGACTAGGCCCTTTGGATCATGCTTACGAAATCATCCTATCAGGAACTTGAATTTGATTTGGCTTAGCCCTTCTTATTTGTATTGAGCAGTATCCTTTACCAAATAGAACCCTACATGGAAACCGTAGGGTATGAAAGCTCATTTCTTGTCTTTGACCAAGGTGGCATTGTACCCTTGCAAGATGGTTTGATAACAAATTTCTCCCACGATGAACTGGTCTGGGACATGATTTGGTAGGAGATGTGGTGCTCAAGTGGCTTCAAACACTCTGATGTAGGTGGTGCTCTCATCCAAGTACCAATGGCCTACCTTGGATATCATTTTCTTGGCTACCGTCGATAGGCTTGGGCATTCCTTCTTAAAAAGAATAAAATAAATACGGGTGATGAATTCATCATAGATGAGGGAGTAGGATTTTTTGTACCCATTTTCCCATAGCACGCTGAAGTACATGTGGATCAGGAGTTCTGCAACATGCCAACTCAGATTTATGTTGGTGAAGATGTTCCTAGTGCACATGACATCAAGTAGCTACGAGGCCATGTAAAAGTTTGGTGCTTCTCCTTCCTTCTGCGTCTAAGCCTGCTTCACATAGGTGCTTAGTTGTTTGGATATTATTGCTCCCCAGTTGAAGCTGCACCCAAAAATTGCAACTATGTATGCTAAAGGCATCCTTGCTTCCGAAAACTTGGACCAATCTTTTTCTTCGTATAACCGATAGACGAGATCCATCAAATAGATGTATGGATCCCTCAGATTGATTGTTTTGTACCATCTGTTGCTTTGATTGGTGAATTTACTGTCTTCCCTCCACCATGAGGCCATCAATCGGCTGGTGTCATGTATTTCATAGAACTTCACCATGAAGTCCATGTTGAGCTGCTCTTCTGGGTCCTTGAGCTTGTAGTATTTATGGACCTCTGTTAGGAGGAAAACTCTGACGCACCCACCATTATCATCATTAATCCAACATTTATGCCTGTCTATTTGGTTGATGATCCACTTCATAACTTCTATGCAAGGGAAAATGGGGGTTCTGCTTGCCACCATGTGTAGATATGACCGTCAGATGTTGGGGAACACCTGGTCATCGAGCGCCCTTACGTTTGGGTCGTTGTGTGGGATATAATCTGGGCATTCTTCTCTGCTAATCCTGTTGAAAATATCCCCCCATTGTGGGAGTGCCACCTTAGATATAGTGATCACCTCTTTATCACCAAAGGCTGGAGGCTGGATGAAAACTTTCTTTGTTGTTGTCTTGATGATAGGCTCCAGCCTAGGGACGTACTCCAATTGCCTCACAATCCCTAGAGAGGAACCTTCACCTATCTCTAGTTATGTTAGATTTGGTTCTCTCGAAAAGCGTTTGGTGGTTGGATTTCTCAGTGCCATTGTTCCTGCAAAACAGAGTTTTAGAGACAGTGTAAAAAATGGACAAACACATATAAATTATAGCCAGTGAATTGACAAACATCGATACATACCTTTCAATCTTGTTAAAACCTGGTTTTTGATAAACATGGGATCGATACTACCTTTGATTTGTTTGTTTTTCTCCTTTGTATGCTCTAGAATTCTCTTACGTGCAGAATGAATTTGTTCACAATGGTTCAAGATATTTTAAATAGGAAATATCTTACTATATCGCATCATCCATACAATTAGGGTTATGAGTGAAAATTCAATAAATATTTTTCTGAATCTTTAGAACTTAAATTCATTTTGGGTTGACGGTGGAGGCACGAGTGGTGATGTGGTCTATTGGAAATTTTAAACATGTTGTTTTGATTGGTGCACGAGGTAGAAAATAATGCAGGATCGGGTATTAATTAGCTCCTTAAATGTCCAAAATCTGATCATACTAATGCTGAAAACGTCCCATTGTGTCTCTCTTTTAGTGGGTGGATCGAGGATCAAGATTGTGCTATGAACATTTTCATTGATACTCCCTACAAAAGCTTTGACGTCGATCGATCTTACCGTACAGTGTTGATGCGGCAAAGCTAACTCTAAGGTATAACTAGGACCTAGGGAACCAAAAATGACTCGGGATAGAACTAGACAGTATGATCCTCTCACTTGGTAAAGACACATGGCGTTGGAGACTAGTGACTTAATATGCTCGTATTAGTTAGATTCAGGAATTTCCTTAAGATATTCATTCTAAAACAAACCTTAGCTTGCCAATGCCAAAACATTGTCAAGGATCAGCGATTGGTGATAAGCCTACCAAAGCACTCTCAGATCATCTCCCTCGAAAGAGTCCCAATGTCAAAAATGCATCAAGGATCGACGAGCGGGGATAACTTTATCATGGTCAAAATTTTTGTTGTGATCCTTCTGGGTTTTCCCCGATTCCGATAAAGTGCATCAGGCATCAGCTATCAATGATTTATTTTCATTCTTCCTTAACGTCTATCCTCCCCATATTTTACCGATGTCGAAGGGGAATCGGCTATCTCTCGAACCTTTATGCAAAAAAATTAACACAAACCAAAACTTCCTTCTGTTGATGTCGATGAATATCAACACTCGACGACTATTGTTTTCCGAGTGGTTCCTATTCTTACTTGAATTCTTTTCGACATTGAACCTGAGCGCGTTGGGTGAAATGTTTGGTTTTCGATTCTTGATTTAGGTGTTAAGGTATTTTAGTCATGGGGTTTCACAAGTTCAAACAAAATTGTATAGGTGATGAGAGTCATGAAAATAAACAAAGAAAAAACATTTCCAAAAATTAAATCGAGTCAGACAATGAAGAAGACCAAGTGGTACCCAAAAAGTGAGAAAAATTTGATAAGGATTTTTAGGGTGTGTTGACTGCTCAATAGGATCGACTATTTTGGCGAAGTGTTGAAGATCGACCAAAATATATCTCATATCATCGATGATCTATGGTTAGGGATCGATGATTTTAACGAAGTGTTGAAGTTCAGCCAAAAGACATCTAAGATTATTGATGGTCAATGGTCGGGGATCAACGGATTTGGCGAAGTGTTGAAGTTCGGCCAAAAAAGATCTTAGATCATTGATGGCTAATGGTTAGGGATCAGAGAGTTTGACTAAGTGTTTAAGTTTGACCAAAAGACATCCTAGATCATCGATGTTCGATGGTCAGGGATCAACAAAATTTGTCGAATTTTTCATTTGGCGAAAGGAAATATTTGAATGTCAATAGCCGATGATCGAGCATCAATAGAATTAGTGTGAAGTTCAAATTTTTTTGTGAGATAAACTATCGATGGTCGATGGGGAAAAGAGGGTGGTGACGTGTCATGCCACTTCAACATCCATGTGTCATACCACATCATCCTAGTTGACACCTCAAAATTATGTGTCATACCATGTCATCATCTATGTGTCATGCCACATTAGCAAAGAGATGGTCGATCGTTTATGATTGGGGTTCAACGATATTTCTAAGCAATCTTGGTTTTCCAAGGGAAATGACCAATGGTCGATGGCTGATGATCGGGTGTCGGCAAAATTCATAGGCAACTATTGGGTTTGCAAAGAAAAATTGTCAATGACCAATGGACGATAATAGGGTGTCGAGGAGATCGGTGGGACAGTTTGTTTATAGAAGAAATCATTGATCATTGAAAAGCATATCAACAATACACATATTTTTCAATTTGAGATCAATGATGTAGATTGCCACATAGGCAAGACTGTGCATCAGTTTAAAAAAAAAACCTAAGTCTAGAGCAATTTTATTATTTTGGCTATAAATGGATCAGATTAATTTGGATTGATTTGAAACTTATGGGTTTTTTCCACAAAGAGGAGGTATAAAAAAGTGTCAAAGAGGGCCATTGTCCAAGTGTGCTTGGATTTGTCAAAAATTGCAAAATAGTGGTTTTTAAAGATTTAGGTCCAGATCATTGGCAGAGGTCCAAATTAAGTTGGAAATATTGGAGAGAGTACAAAAAGAGGACATGGAAATAACCCATGAAGGAACTAAACAAATCCTATGGGGATTGGAATGGGGATGTTGAAATACGCTAAAATTCATTATTCCATACCACTTTTAAGGGATTTTTTAGATTTTCAGAGGAGGAAAAGTGACCCCAGATCACAAAACTAGAATTTTTTTACTAATTCGAAATTTTATATAATTATTAAGACAAAAAAAATTGGTTTAGTGAAATTTTTCCGAAAGTGCACAAATTGTGAGATAGCCAGTTTTGCTAAAAATTCTAAGTTTAGAAAAAGGGGTGAAAAAGGACAAAGTTGTCATTAGAAGCTGATGTAGTTTTTTACTAGACTATCAAATTCAAAATATGAGAGTTTTTATGAATTCATTGTCATTATTATTATATATTTCTCATACAAAAATTTCTCTAGTTCCTAACATATTTTCTTCTACAGTTGACAAAAGTTGGGCTTTCAATAAAATTACACCAATGGAGAAAATGCATAAATGGGGTAAAAATGGTTTTTTTTTCTTCAGGAGGCCATAACTTTCAAACTATAGATCAGAATGAGGAATGAGTACAGTCATTGGAAATCTATTTCAAAGGAGAATAACCTAGAATTATTAGAATTTGGAGAATTATGATATATTTCTTCATGAATTGAGCAAAAAAATGGCATGTAGCATTAATTGGCAGAATTTCTATAATATGCATAGTTCTAAGAAAAATGGTTGCTTGCACATTTTTCAAAATTAGGGGATATAACATATTAGTTCAATATAAGAATGTAGATTTTGGATATGGAGGAAGGAGAGGGAGCTTTCAGTCATGATAAAGAAGCCAAAGGTCAAAATAGCAGTGTTGGTAATGCAGAGACATAATCAAATGGGGACAGGTGTAGAGGGGAACAAGAAACATTAATAGAGACTATGAGAAGCTTGAGAATATAAGTGCAGATTCAAAAAGAAGATAATGAGAATATGATGAGAAAAAAAAAAAATCTCAAGTGATGCAAATCCTAAATCAGTTGCATTGGCAGGCAAAGAATGGATCAGACTCATGACAGGAGGAAGAGGGAAGATATGATGAAAGAAGGGATAACTATTGAAGAAATAGTCACTCAATAAGTGAAAATAGAACTCATATACATCACTCACCTCCTTACTCAGCAAGGAAATGTATGCATCTGAAGACTCCATAAGCATTCCAGACGTATCTCATGCTAGGCACCAAAGAAGAAGACATGAATTGGACAGTTTGTAAGGAGAGTTGAGGAATCTTAAGACACCATCCTTTGTTGGTGAAAGAGAAAGGGAAGATGATGTTGAAACATGGTTTCTTAGAATTAGGAAGTATTTTCAGTTCCACAACTACTCATCTAATATAGAAGCCATAATTTACACATACCATTTGCATGGAAAAGTTGCTATGTGGTGGGATCCTTTGAAGCAAGTTGAGCATGTTAATGAGAGAAGGATCACTTGGAATTAGTGCAAGATATATTTTCAAAAGGAGTATATTTCAGAGAACTTATATGACAAGAATATGCAATAGTTCTTTGAACTCGGGTTGGGAAGCATGACCATGGTAGAATTTGAAAAGAAGTTGTTGGGATTGTTGAAGTATGTAAGGTTTATCAAGGATGAAAAGGTAAAGATACATAGGTTTTTGAGTGAACTAACATCCTTTTATAAGGAAAAGGTTTAGTATGATGAGCCTAGGACGTTGACAGAGACCATATAGAAGGATAAGTACATGTATGAATAAGGAAAGGGAAGAGAATCCTTGCATAAATCTTGGAAGGATAAGAAGAAGGAGAAATATGACTAGAGGAGGAAGGGATTCAAACTTGATTTCAATAGAAACGGTCCTAATAAAAATCAGCAAGATTAAACTACTAAGAATTAATCCAAGAGAGAAAACTCCTTGGGAAAAAGGGGGAGATCACCACTCAAATGTTGGGGATGAAAAGAAGATCACATGTACAAGGATTGTCCTCACAGAGAAGAAAAAACGAAGACCATGTTGGATCATGTTGTCATTGATGTCAATGGTTTGATTGATTGATGTCAAGTGATTGATTGATGTCAAAGGATTGATTGATTTATGATTGATGTAATATAATATGTATTGTCCTTGATGAGAATGCATAGATGAAGATGGATCAATGAGTTGTCATTGATATGATGAAGATGGATCAATGAGTTGCCATTGTTACATGATGAAGATGGATCGATGTGATTTCATTGGCATATGATGCATTGTTGGGAAAATGTATAGATGACTCATTATTGTCTTATCATGATTGATAAGGTGCACAAATGGATAAACTCCAAAGTGGTCCCCTTATGGTGAAAGCCCTCATGGGAAGATGCTTTGCGGATTAAGTTATCCTAGAAGAATGGTTGGAGGACCCATGCTCTTATTATTTTCTTATCATGATTGATAAGGTGCACAAATAGATGAACTCCAAAGTGGTCCCCTTATGGTGAAATCCCTCACAGGAAGACGCTTTGCAGATTGAGTTATCTTAGAAGAATGGTTGGAGGACCCATGATTGTATGTGGAATAATGAGATGAAGATAAAGGAAATTGTTGGTGAAACTATCCTATATGGATAGTGCTTGTAATTCAATTTCCGGTGGTATGTGGAATGTCACATAACTCCTCATGGTTTGAGAGTTATGGCCTTACGAAGATGAAGGACCCCCACATGAAGGCTTGAAGCCCCCAAGATTAATGAAGTCAAAGTGACACTAAAAGAATAAATCATTATTTAAATGATAAAGTAAAGTGACAAAGTCAAGGTGGATTATTTAAATAATAAAGAGAAGTGACAAAATCAAGAAATGATAAAGTAAGGTGACAAAATCAAGAAGGAATATTTATGGAAAGTGGT
>ML805366.1:112030-128807 GCA_009831015.1 Picea engelmannii | reverse complement strand
CCTTAAATGCATTCTCCAATGATTTGGGTTCCCAAAGGCAAACCTCATGTTGAATGTTATCCTTTAAATTTCCTATGAATGCATCAATCAAGTGCTCATCTGGAATATCGGTTACCTTTATATTCAATCTTTGGAAGTTCTCAATGTGCTCGGTAACTAAACCCTTTTGCTTGAGATTTATCAATTGGCTAAATAAGGTATTGCTCCGTGTATCCTCATAGTGTGATATCATTTCTTCTGTGAAAATGGTCCAAGTGATGAGTGATTTGAGAGAACAAAGCCATTGATACCAAACAAATTGATTAGGTTCTAAATATAAAGGAGCAATTTGTACCTTTTGTGTATGTGGCACATTATGGAGATCAAAGAATTGCTCCATCTGAAGTATCCATGTGATTGAGTCCTTACCATCAAACTTCCTCATCTCAATCTTAGGAATGTGGTTGATCTTCAAACCAAAGTTGGAGTTTCTCCATTCTTGATTCACCTTCCTTTTGTCCACATCATGAATTTCATGGGATGCATTTTCACTTTCAGGTGTCTTCTCTGTTATGAAATTTTTCAATACTTCCATGATCTCCCCTTTTAAACCATATATCTTAGTGTCCAACTTAGCTTCTACTGAATCCATCAACTTAACTTCCATTGAATCCATCTTAGTATCCAACTTAGCTTCCATTGGATCCATCAACTTAACTTCCATTGAATCCATCTTAGCTTCCACTGAATCCATCTTATTTTGTAGTTCATTTATGTCCCTACACATTTCTTCACCTTCATCAAGAGTCCAAGTAGGATTTTTTGGAGGCTTATTTGGTGTAGAAGTTCCCTTTTTGGGTGGCATGTTGGCCAAGTATCACGTTTGAACCTTGATTTTGAGGTGGTTCTGCTAGACAATATTTATTTTGTTGTATCTCCCAATTTTTGGCCCTTTTGGGTATGAAAATTTCTCTTATGTATTTCTCTGATATTTCTTCTCTACAATGCCACAGGTCTGATCAAAATTGGATGTGCCAAGTGGAATTTACGGTAACTTCCTCACAACTTGCCTATTTTTGGCCTTTCCAGGAGATCTCACTTTTATAGTGTGCCCCGCACAAAATAATTGATATAAAATTTTTAAACTCGCATCCAAAATACTACAGACTATCCAAAATCCAATGCAACTAGTCCCACACAATTTGAATACTCTGGGAAGAATTTACAATTGTTTTACCTGGAACACCTTCTTGAGACTAGTCAATAGGGCTAGTCAGATACCCTATCTTACACAGGGTGTATCTATAAATTTAAGATGACCCAGAAGATGAAATTTTTACCAAATATACATTACTAATTTCTATAAATGTCCTCAAGAGTTCAGGGTTTGAAATGTTACAGAAAAGTTTTTATAGCGAAAATTCCGCAATGACTCATTTCTGGATGATTCCATAACCCTATCTTGTACAGGTTGTATCTCCAAAAGTATAAGGTCTCAGGAGATGAATTTTGAACCCAACGTACCTTGATCCATCTTATAAATATTCTCCAATCCATTCCTTCTGAAGCATTGTAGAAAAAAAGTTATAGCGAAAATTCCACCATGTCTCAGATGTAGCAACGAAACCCCAAGACCTTGAGCTCTAATACCATATGTTAAGAACCAAACATCAATATAGCATAGAAAAACCTTAGAAAAAGTACTCAATACCTTGAAAAAGATATAATTTCATATAATAAGCCTCTTCGAGGGGGTAACCTCCTTTTACCCCACTTAAATGTTCAAGTACAAGATGATTCAAAATGAAAATGTCTCCTTGGTATATATAGGAGACTACGAGGTATAATTACAACTAATGGCCTAAAGCCGACATAAATAAAATAACATTACTAATCTAATATGCCCCAATTAAGGGGTAATGAGCCAATATTAGGGCTTAATAGAATTATTGCTATATAGCATAGATAATAGACTGTATATATTCAGTTCAGATTTGTTTATTAGTTTGCTTTAATTTTTGTTTTCTTTAGATTAGTTCCTTAGTGTAGTTTTCTTTCATTTTCCTAGGACTTAGATCGGCCAACGGAGCCGCTAAACCCGTCAGGGTGGATCATCCCAAATGGCTTGGGTTATTTAGACAACCCTGGACCGGATCCACTCTTCTAGTTGGTGAGTGTTCATTTTCGCCCGTCAACAAATGGCGCTAGAAGGAGGGCCTGAAATTTATTAATGGCATGAGGCAGTCGTAAGACTCCTCCACCACCTAATCGCTCACCTATAGTGACAAGAATTCATTTGAATGACAACATCCCCCCTCAGACAACAACCACATCAAATGACGATCTACAGATCACAGTCAAACCAGCAACCCCAAATCCTACAGGTGGTGACATACAAGAGATTGTCTACCAATCTCTCTTAAGAACACATAGCACCTTAGCCCATTTAAGGAAACCAAATCAACCTTTGGACCAACCTCTAGATTTCTCTGATATCAGAGAACAACTCGGAGACACTAACCTCACTGTGAACCCTACAGATCCAATCCTCACTCCTGTTGCAGGGGGATCTGGAATACCTCCCTCACCACCTCCCTCATCTCCTTCTTCTTCTAGAGAAGACTCTTCTGATGAAGGTAGTTCCCCTTCTTAGCCTTCCACACTGCCTACACCAATGGCCAACAAGAACAATCCTTCCAGACCTTGGCTCGACCAGGATGCAGTAGCAGTACCTGGGGCTCAGCATCCCTTACCCAAACATCCAGAGAAGTGGCTTCCCAAGTTTGACCCTGACTCTAAACAGATCATTGAGGATCACATTAAAAAGTTTATGTTAGCCATTAGACTCCATAATTTCGAGCATGAAGACGTAGTCTATAGGTTGTTTCCCTATACTTTCGAGGGAAATGCCTCTACCTGGTACTTTTCCAAACAACCCCATACCATTGTGTCTTGGGAAAAGTTCGAGTCATGCTTTTTGGAAAAGTTCGGAGACGGTAAGTCCCCGGAATTCCTGGTTATGGAGCTTTCTATCTTAAGAATGAACCCAAAAGAGAAAATTAAAGACTTTAATCAAAGATTCTTAAAACTTAAGAACCGAATCCCTATGGATTCCATGCCTGTCGAGAATCTTATCATAGCATACTATACTAAAGCCTTGCATCAAAGTATAGCCATTTGAGTTAAATGATCCAAGAAAGCCATGTTGTTAGAGGCCTTCGAAGAGGCCAGCTAGATTGAAAAAGACATACTTAGTTTAAAATACACTACTAGAAATGAAACGGAAACTAGTTCATCTTCCAAAAAGAAGATTAAAATCCTCCTTAGACCTGCTCAAAATAAAACACAACCTGAAAGCTATGATTTAGAAAACTTAACTAAAGTCATTCAAAAATTGTCAAATCAAGTTATAGATTTGAAAAGGATGGTCGAAGAAGCTTCTTCGAGCAAAGGGCCTTACAAACCCCCGTTCAGGAATCCTTTTTCCCACCAACTGACCTAATCCAAATACTGAGGGCCTGAATCTAGAAAGTCTGCAATATGCCCTTTAAAAAATTCTAGAAGCCCAGGATAACTTGATGCCTTCTGAAATTCCTGAGGAGGTTGTTGAACAAGAGACAGTTCAAGAATAAGAATCTTCTCCAAACATTTTTGGACACTTCTCGGATACCATATTTCAAGCTAATTTCGAGACAGTACATCCCTACAATACTAGGAGTAAGACAGCAAACAAACCTTCTTCCGAGAACACTATGACTTTGCCTCCAAAGCAATCTAAACCAGCTGAGACTAAACAGAGTCATGTAAACCCCAACTTAGATTATGATTTAGTTGAAGATCTTAAAAATTTAAGGGATAACATTTATGTTTATGAGTTATTAAAATTTCCATTTCTGCTACAAAAAATGTTACAGAATATTGCAGAGAATAGAAAAAATGGTAATTCAAGCAGTAGCAAGGTTATTCAGAACAAAGTTCCTCAGAAGACTTCCACTAAAAGTAATTCTAATCCTCATGATAAAGGAATCCTTCCTGTAAATAATGTAAATAATGTAGATAAATTAGCTTTAGAAACTATGAGTAAAAAGCCACAAGCTTCCACACTTGGTACTCGTAGAAATGTACCTCATTTTTTGTTAACTTTCGAAATATTTAATAAAAACATGCACAATTGTATCGTAGACTCAGGAGAATCATCTAATGTGATGCCATGGTATGTATGTCAGAAGATTAACGTTGAATTTGAACCATCCACCTTAAAAATCATCCAACTTGATTGAACCAGTGTTGAAGTTGTAGGCAAATTAAGGAATGTGCTTATAAGATTATCGTCTAACCCCAAGGTTCATCAAGTAATTGATATTATTGTTGTGGATATTCCAGAAGTGTATGGTTTGTTTTTAAGCAGGGACTGGTCGGAGTAGCTACACGACTATTTCGTGACAGATTGGTCTCACTTGTGTCTTCTAGAGAGCGGCAAGCCCAACAAAATCAAAGTAAATCGTGAACGCTACCTTAAGTTCACGGTCACAGATTTGAACGATCCCAACGAACCATTTACACCTTCTACTGATTCACCCGAAATACAAGGGATGGATACCTTCTTCGACAATTTCATGGCTGAGACTTCAGCTATCACCAACCCAGAACAACATTCCAAGATTGTAGCATATGTGCAGCCAGTAGCTTCTACACAATGGTCTCATGCACCCAATAAAAATCAAATTTGGTCTCTTTATTTTGACGGGTCAAAGTCCAAATAAGGAGTTGGTGCAAGCTGCGTTATTATTGATCCCTCAGGTAACAAAACCCTGATTGCATGTAGGCTAGAATTTGAATGTACTAATAACATTGCAAAATATGAGGCTTTACTGCAGGGCCTCAGAAAAGATTTAGATATGAACATTCAAAACTTGGTTGTCTTTTGCAATTCCGAAATCGTGGTTAGATAGGTAAGAGATTCTATCCAATGTCTATCTTTGCATCTTAAAAGCTACCAATATGAGGTATGGAATTTAATGAATAAGTTTTCTTCTTTCAATATAAATTCTATTCCTAGATTGAATAATTCTGAAGTTGATCTATTAGCTAACATAGCTTCCAAAATCTTTCCTGCAGAAGGCTTGTCCCCAGATACATTCTCCGTCGAACTCTTGTTCAGTCCATCTATCCCTGAAAACATCACGAACTGGAGAGTCTTCGATGATGATCAACAGATTATTAGCTTCCTACATATGGAAGAAACTTTTCAAGGCGTGGTGATCGATGAATGCACTCACGACGACAATTTGCACGATTTCACGGTAATACCAGATCAGAGAACTCCTGAATCTTCATCGGACATGGTAAATTCGATCCCTAAATCTGTAGTTAGATTAGAGAAATTTTACAATCTTCAAGATAAATTCAAAAAATCGGTCAACTGTAAAACCAATAGTTCCTCGTTATCATATGAAAAAGTAAACTTAGGAACTAATGACAATCCGCAGTGCATTAATTTAGGGGTGGGGTGTTCTCAATGTTGGTCACTATAACTGCTTATTTAATCTAAACAATCAAGTGCTACATAAATTGTCAACCTAGGGAAGTCTGTTTATTTCAAAGGTAACCACGCACTATATATGCTCAATCTCAAAAGAAACCTAGAGTTGTAGTAAAAAATATATTAATCACACTTGCCTTGAATAAACTGAAGTTCTGACTTGAATTACAGGAAAGCAACCTACTTATTGCAGAGCTTAAAGAAATGATTAAATTGAAGAATCCTGGATTACATTAAAATAACAACGAGATACTGCAACAGGAAAGACCAACTATTCTGTAACCAAAGAATAGGACCCTATTCCCAAGCAGGAATCTTCAGCACCTGTTTCCGAACATTATACTTCACGAACTCATTGCTTAACTGAAATAATTGACATGCATACTAAAGGCTATCTATCTCCTAACAGAGAATAGGACCCTATTTCCCAAGAAGGAAACTTCAGCACCTTGTTTCTGATTAACACACTTTCATGAAAATAATTGAAGGCTAACTACTTCTAACAGAGAATAGGACCCTAATTCCTTCCCAAGCAGGAACCTTTAGCACCAATCTCTTATTAGCACACTCATGAAAATAATTGAAGGCTAACTACTTCTAACAGAGAACAGGACCCTAATTCCTTCCCAAGCAGGAACCTTCAGCACTAGTCTCTAATTAGCACACTCATGAAAATAAGTGAAGGCTAACTATTCCTAACAGAGAACAGGACCCTATTTCCTTCCCAAGAAGGAACCTTCATCACCAGTCTCTGATTACCAAGATTTCATAAAGTCATCACACAGGATTTCTAACTAAAATGATTAACAGTTACCCAAGCATGAACCACATGAAAACAATGTAATGTTCAGTAAAGCAGAGTTTTTAGCAAGACAGAGTTCAGCAGTGTTTCAGCAAAGCAAAGTTCATTAAAGTAGTGTTTCAGCAAAACATAAATTAATCAAGGCATAAACAGAGATCACACTAACACACTATAAACTAACGGGTGAATCTTGTGAAGAAGGTGGGCCCTCCCTTCTCACAAGATTCCCCTTAAATGAAAAGGCTAGAGAGAAATGCTCAAAACAGTCTTTTATTCATCTATCAATGTATCATATTAAAATCTGAAATGAAGTACGTCCTTCTCTGTAAACCCTTCTTAGTACAAAAACTAAATATCATCCTCTCGAATGGTGATTTCCTCTTATTTAAAGAGGAAAATCCCTTCGATACAATTGATCAACAAATTAAAGGTGTATCTCTGGGTCCTATTCTTAGTCATATCGACTTTCTAAACTGGAATAGGGTCTCCTAGTCTCCCGCAATAGAATGCTATTACGAGTGCTGAGTGAGGTGTTGTTGTTACAGCTGGAGTAACAGCTCTTTATTTGTTTCTTGTTACTGTTGTTGTGTGTTGTTTCGGCATCACAAAGCACGGGTTGTTTCAGCCACAGGATTTGCGTTCTGACTATGTAGTCAATTTGTGTGAGTTGTTGTTCAGCATCGTTGACCACGGACTGTGTAAAAGCTTTAGCATCATCGACCACGAACTGTGTAACAGCTTTAGCATCATTGACCACGGACTGTGTAACAGCTTCTGTGTTTCAGCATCATCAACCATGGACTGTGTAACAGCTTCCTCTATGTTTCAGCATCGTTGACCATGGACTGTGTAACGACTTCTTCTGTGTTTCACCATCGTTGACCATGGACTGTGTAACAGCTTCTGTGTTTCAGCATCGTCAACCATGGACTGTGTAACAACTTTTGAGTTTTATCATCGTCAACCATGGACTGTGTAACAGCTTCTGAGTTTCAACATCGTCGACCGTGGACTATGTAACAGCTTCTGAGTTGTTGTTTCAGCAACAGGCCTCAATGCTAATCTACAGTTCGAACTGTTCCAGCACTTATACATTTCTAATTGATGGTTAAGTATGAGAGTGATGTAAAATTATATGCAAAACAGATTAAACATATAGTAAAGAGAAGAGACGTTGTATACCTTTGGAAAGATAGGATAAAGTGATAATATGAGTTTAAATGTGAGTGAAAAAGAGTGTAATGGTGGAAAAAAGTATGGGCAAAAAGGTACATTGTGTGGTCCTAACATCCCCCCCAACTTAAAATGTTTCATGTCCTCAGGAAACTTCACTCTAAATCAGAGTCTGAATACCAACTCTGAGCGTGCAAGTTACTCAAGAAGTAGTTGTGGGAGGTACTGTCTGTTGGAGCTCTGAACCCTTGGACACGTTGTAACCTTTGCCAAGCTGTTGTTTCTGTCTTCTTAGGCAACTTATAATGGATTTGATATCTCTCTATTGGCAACCAGAGGATAGGAAAATAAAACCGGTACCCTATCCATCATTCAGCACATTGCTGAACACACTAGATGTAGTTAGGTACCCTGGAGATTTCTATCTCGAGATTAGTAGGGCTAAAAGGATTGTGTTCCTGTCTCTTCTCAGTGGATTTTTGCCAAAACAAGTTGTTTTTCTGGAGGGCAGCAATCTCTGTGGATCTGATGAAGTGTTGACAATCCTAAAGCATTGTTGATTGTAGTTGTTAAACATGTTCAGACATCCCTGGTTTATTTAAAAACTCATAGTATTCTGTAACAAAGGTGGCTGCATTTTGTGGTTCTAGTCTTATCCAGAGAAGGCGGTTATCTTCATTGTGCTTGGCAGCCAAGAAGTCATCCTGCCATATAATCTGATTGTGGAGAAAGGAGGTGAATGCCTGAATATGGATGTCCCCGACAAGAGGATTAAGGTTCAGTTGCATGTTCTCAGGGATGGCCTCATTGTGAAAATATGCCTCACAGAGGAGGTGTTGATCCATAGCAGAGGCTTCTGCAAAGGTTTTGACAAAATCTGTTGGATGTAGCACTGCATGGGGTCTTCCTTCTGTGATTGATTTGATCTAAAACCATGTAATTCATTCCATAAGGAACAAGGAGTAATTGCAGGATGGTTTCCTTGCAGCCAATAGCTTTTGTGTCAAGTCAAATATCAGGATCACTCTCCCTTTTAGCTCTTTATTTTGTTTCTTGAGGGCACGAGCTTCCTGGCGTGTCTACTCCAAAGTTTCCCAATTTGAGTAGGTATGATTTATCCAGATTTGCATGTGCTCTTGCAGGATTTTTGGCCTGTGTAGCAACATACTCTTTCTTCCATTTCTGTATTACTGCCTGCTCATCCCATGGCTGAGTTTGTGTTTCATCGTTCCAAGTAGTGGGGTGAGGTAAGGTCTGAGTAGATTGTTCCACAAAATTGTGGATATTGATCTGGCTGGGAAGGGTAGATTCCTCAGTAGGCATTGTTTGTACAGCTTTGTTAACAAGAGCAGGGGTTTTAGATTTGACATTTGTTGCAGGGCAGGGCTCAGTCTTAATCTTGGAAGGTCCTGCTGGTTCTTGTGTAACAGCAGCGTGTTCTTCTTTGACTGCAAAAATTGAAGGTGCAGGGGGAGCTCCTGGTATTGGAATTTGAGTTATTTTGTAGCCTACTTGATAGTATATATCCCCACATTTACTGCACATATATTCTTTACACGGGCTCTCTATTGTAGTCCCCTCTAGCATGGTTGCTATGCGAGCTAGGGTGTGCAAGTTAAGTTCCTTCTCATATGCTTCTTTTTCCATGGCTAGCTCTTGTTTGTAGGCTTCCGGTTCAGATTTTAGGAACTCATTTTCTTCTAAGACAGAGGCCATTGTTGGTTCTGGTTGAGGAGTGATTGGTTCTTGTGTAGCAGTCAAAACCTCACTAGCTGGTTCTTGTGGAGCAGCTACAGGAATGGCAGTTGATTCTTGTGTTTTAGCTTCTTGATGTAAGGAAAGTAATGTTGCAGCACCCTGGACCTCTGATTCATGTATCTCAGTATCAGTATCAGCAGCTAGTTCTTGTGTTTCAGCTGTAGCTAGTTCTTGTGGGATAGCCATGGCTGGTTCTTGTGTTTCAGTTGTGGCTAGTTCTTGTGTGGCAGCTATAGCTGGTTCTTGTGTTTCAGCCACTGAATGAGTAGTTGGTTCTTGTGTTTTAGATACTAAATGGGTAGTTGGTTCTTGTGTTTCATCTACTTGATTTGAAACAGATGATGTCGCAACACCCTGGGAATCTGGTTCTTGTGTTTCAGTGCCCGTGGGTGGAATAGGCAAAGATTTCGGCATTTGGGAAGTTGAAGGTGTACGGGGTATTATTCGGATAGGTTGGGAGTCTATGGTAGTGGTGATAATGGTTGGCCTTATTAAGGATCTTGTTCATTTTCTTTGTAATAAGGGTGGAAAGAAAGGAATTTACTTTCGTTTACATGGGGTTTTTTCCTCAATGATGGGGCAGGGAGAATTCTCTGGCTCAGAATCATCACTAAGAATATGAAGGGTAGGAGTGGATGATTCTGGTAAAGTGTGGGGCGGTTTTGGTATGGTAGGGGGGTTAATTGGACTGATTGGTTCTGTAGGTGGACTGTTAGGTACTTCTGGAGAAAATGGAGGGTTTTGCGGTTGTTATTCCTGGAGATTTTCAGGAATTTCAGCAGCTTCTTGGGGGTTTATGGGTGGGTTGTTTAGTGGAGGGTTTTGTTGGGCAAAACCCCTTTGGATAAGCAGTTGGATGAGACGGTGATGGGTGAGTGAAAGGGCGGGATTTTTAGCCTTTTTACAGTATTGCGACATATTTTTAAGACAACCGAGCAAATAATAAGGAAATTTCACCAATCTATTATGTCGTAAATGAGACAATAGGATAAAATCGTGCTGGTAGACTACTTGGTACCGGCCTTCACAGGTAAGGTAGTGTTTGACAAATTTTGCAACTTCTGGCCATGGAGGCGGCAACGAGCTGAGTTAGACACCCCTACCTTTAGGTTCAATTTGTTCTCCTGGAAAGAGGAAATCCTGGTGGGCATTCAGGATGACGTGTTTGTGGCTGAACATGCAAATTCCATTGGTAGGGAGACCCAAAACCTACACTATATCTTCTTCTGTAACTACAATCCGAACCCCTTGAACAATGGAATAGTCTTCCTGGAGGTTTTGAGAAAACTGGAGAACCTGTTGTTGATCATACCATTGGAGTCTCTAAAAATAACCGAGCCATCCTGCCTGCAGAAAAATTTGATAGGCTACTGGATAGTGTTCTAGCAGGGTTGTTGTCGCGGGTTCGTACCGTATAACAGAGCCTCCCATAGCTATCAGCTTGATAAAATACACCGTCAAAGAGTTGAGTAACAGCTTCTATGCAGAGTAAGTTTTTCGAGTGAAGGCATGCAAATGGTGGTGAGACGAAGGAAAGGATGGTAAAATAGGAATGGCGGTGGTGAATTCATGTGAAATGATGGTATAAAATTTTGATATTTCCTCCCCCTCGTCAAGTGTGGCTAATAATGATTTCACTTGAGTGGTCATAATGATTTGGAATCTTCTCATTAACTATAGCTTAACTATATTACATGAAATTTACATACCTTGCCTTACCTTCTGATTCGTGCTGCAAACAAAATATAATGCCTGTCTACGATAGTTCTGCAGTGGTCGTGGCGGAGAATTTTGATTTGTTAGATGAATTGTATCAAGGATTTATTGACTGGAAGGACAAAATGTAGTAAGAGAGCACAAAATCTTGCTGACGGATAATATTGAAAAGTTGGTGTTTCAGCAACAGAAAAGAAGGGGCGAAACAATCGCTGGACAGATTGTTTCGTCAATGGAAACTGTGAAGAATTGTCGGACTGTAGCGAAAAATTTTTGACAATGGTGTTTCAGCAATAGAAAAGAAAGGGGCAAAACAATTGTTGGACGGTTTTGTTTCGTCGATGAGGAAATGTGAAGAGCTGTTGAACAGTGGTGTTTCAGCAATGGAAGAAAATGGTGGGAAGTTTGCTGACAATGGTGTTTCAGCATTAGGGAAAAATGATAAAAGGTTTTTGACAGTGGTGTTTCAGCAATGGGGAAAATGGTAAAAGGTTGTTGACAGTGGTGTTTCAATAACAGAAAAGAGAGGGCGAAACAATTGTTGGACGGTGTTGTTTCGTTAATTGGGAAACTGTGAAGAATTATCAGACTGTAGTGTTTTGGCAATAGGGAGAAGGCAAAAAGTTGTTGTGAATGGTGTTTCAGCAATGGGGAGAATGATGAAAGGTTGTTGAACAGTGATAAGGGAAAAATGTGTGGGGTTGCTGACAGTGGTGTTTCAGCAATGGGGAAAGTCAAAAAGTTGTTGAACAATGGTGTTTCAGTAATGAGAAAGCTTGTCTCTTCGTGAAGTAGGATCGTCCTTTCCTAGTGGCCTGTGATTTGATCAGGAATATGCAAAAATCGATTGTAGCATGGTATTTCTTGACAGGGATTATTAGTAAATAAAATCTAATCTAATACTAAAGAAATTAACTTAAAAGAATTAATTGCAATGAGGGGTAGAATCCCCCTCTAAAAAGAGGTAATGGGAGTCTGCCACACATGTGGCCTTAAAATCTTCTTTGGAAATAGGGCACTGGTACAAACAGAGCCGATGACCATTTACAAGTAACGGTGTTTTGGAGTCATCGATTGTGAGGAGCCTTACTGTTCCATTGGGGAAAACAATGTCTACTTCGTAAGGTCCAAGCCATCTTGTACACATTTTCCCTTGAAATTCTTTGAACCGAGAGTCATATAGTAGGGCCCAATTACCTTTTTGGAACTGCTTATTCTTGATAGTTTTGTCATTCCATTTTGATCTTTGCTGTTGAATTATAGTTGTCTAATGAATGGCATCTAGTATTTTCTCATCCAATTCATTAACTTGCTGCAACCTAGTTGTCTGTGCATCGGTCAAATCGAGGTTGACAGCTAAAGCAGTCCTTAAGGTTTTTATTTCAAATTCCACAGGAAAGACAACACTCTTTCCATAGACTAGTTCATAGGGAGAGAATCCTGTGGTATTTCTCCAGGTAGTTCTGTAGGCCCATAATGCTTTAGGGAGCCTGTAGGACCAATCCTTTCTGTTTTCCTTCACTGTTTTTGTGAGAATGGCTTCTATTACTTTGTTTGTGCTTTCCACCTGTCCATTGTCTTGGGGGTGGTATGTTGTAGTCATTCTATGCTGAATATGATATTTTTGAAGGGTGTCTTTGAAACCATGAGAAGTGAAAGGAGGTCCTCCATCTGTAACTAATTCCCTTGGCACTCCAAATCTGATGAAGATGTCTTTAAATAAGAAATTTATAACTTCTTCTTTGGTTGCTATGTGGAGTGATTTGGCTTCCACCCATTTAGTCATGTAGTTTGTGCAGACCACTATGTAAACTTTTTGATTGGATGGGGGGTTAATGGGTCCTACAAAGTCTAAGGCCCATCTTTCAAATGGTTCAAGTACTATCTGGGGGTTTAATGGCATTTCATCTCTATGATTAGGTTGGCCTACTCTTTGGAAGCTATCATAGGCCCGGACATATTTCTTTGCATCTTTGAAGAGTGAGGGCCAATAGTACCCCATCCTGAGAATTTTATGTGTTGTTCTCTTATCAGCAAAATTCCCTCCACAAGGGCCATCATGACAAGCGTTTAGTAAATCATAAACCTCATCTTCTCTAATGCACCTTTGGATTTCTTGATCAGGTCCTGTATGGAAAAGACACCCACTTATCCAACTATATCGAGCACTTTATTGAATGATTCTTCTTTTCTCTCGGTAGGATAGGTGTGGTGGTAACTTCCCTGCAACCAAGTAGTTAGCAATGTATGCATACCAAGGTGAGTGAACAAAAATTGCAAATAGATATTCATCAGGAAAGGAATCATCTACTAGGGTATCATCATCAAGTGTCAACTGAGAAAGGAAATCAGAAACTACATTTTCTTTTCTTGGTCTATCTACAATTGTAATATCAAATTCCTGCAATAATAGTAACCATCTGGTGACTCGAGCATTTGTGATAGGTTTGTTCATTAAATATTTGATAGTTGAGTGATCATTATGGACAAAAGTAGAGTATCCAGTAATGTAATGTCTAAATTTATTAATGGCGCAGATAACTGCTAAGAATTCATTTTCGGTGACTGTATAATTGAGTTCAGCAGGAGTCATATTCTTGCTGATGAAATAGATAGCATAAGGGAGATGATTTTCTTCTTGTCCCAAGACAACTCCTATCGCAGTATCTGAAGCATCGGAGGATATATGAAAGGGAAGTTTCCAATTAGGTCCTCTAAGAATAGGAGCTATAGATAACTGATGTTTAAGTGTATTAAATGCTTCCTGGCAAGTATTAGTCCATTTGAATTCAGCATTTTTCATCAGTAACACAAACAGGGGAGAAGTTATTTTGGAAAAAAATTTGATAAATCTTATGTAGTATCCAGCATGTCCTAGAAAACTTCTTACCTCTATTTGGGTTTTGGGAGTAGGAAGATCCTTAATGACTTGTATCTTGGATGGTTCTACTTGAATTCCTTGAGATGAGATAAAATGTCCAAGAATTATTCTTTCACTCATCATCATATGACATTTTTATGTACTTAAGGAGAGTTGGGCTTGTATGCATCGTTTGAGCACTTTCTCAAGGTTTTGTAGTGCTTCCTAAAAAGAAACACCATAAGGAGTAAATTCATCCATAAATATTTCCATAGAGTCATTAATCATATCAGAAAAAATTCCTAAAACTTCTCTTTGGAAGGTTGTTGGTGCATTACATAGTCCAAATGGGAGGAATCTATAAGCAAAGGTTCCCCAAGGGCTAGTAAAAGTGGTTTTATCTTGATCTTCGGGTGCAATTTTGATCTGGTTATACCCATTGAAACCATCTAAAAATGAGAAAAAATTCTTCTCTAACAAATTATCTAACACCTGATCAATGAATGGTAATGGAAAGTGATCTTTCTGAGTTGCCTTATTTAAGGCTCTGTAATCCACACATACTCTCCATTTCCTGTTTTTATTAGGAACTATTACCAACGGGGACACCCATTCACTGTCTGATATAGGATATATAAACCCTGCATTGAGCAATTTTTGAAGTTCTTCTTTGAAGATTTCTCATAAATTAGGGTTCATTCTTCGTTGAGATTGGCAGATCGGTCGACAATCTTCCTTAATATATATTCAATGAGTACATAATTCGGGAGAGATTCCTTTCATATCTGTGTAATCCCATGTGAATGCTTCTTTATTTTCTAGAAGTAACTTCATTAATTGTTGTGTTTCAGCATCTGTCAGATTAGGGTTTATGTTCAGTGTTTTTCTAGGTTCAATTTCTACTGGTATGCTTTTAGAAGAGATGGTGTTAGATGTTTGAGGTGGGCTTTCCGAGTTGAGGTTTTCTTGATTATCAAACTCCAACAGTGCAGCTAGTTGATTATGAGTTTCTGGAGTCACAGAGGAGGGTTTGTAAATAAAATTATTAATTACTTCATCCTCAGTGGAGTCTTTAAGGCTTAGATCTTGTTCGATAGTCAAAAGGGGTTGAGTAAGTTGATCATCAACGTCTACCCATACAGAATTATCATTATTAATTAGGGGTGTAGCGTGAGGGTAGAGGGTTAGCTGTTTAGTTTTGTAACCGTTGGAAATTGTCATTGATCCTGATCTACAGCTGATAAAAGCATCTGCTGTGGATAGCCAAGGCCTGTCCAAAATTAGAGGGTGGCCCCCCAACTTTGTTTTGGGTTGTAGTACCACAAAGTCAGTTGGATAATTCCAGGATTCCATTGAGATAATTAGGTCTTCAATGACTCCCTCTGGTTTAATTGTGGATCGGTCAACTAATTCTAGGATAGTTGAGGTATCTCTGACTTCATTTTGCAGTTGTAGTAGTTGTAAGGTTTCCAGAGTCATGATATTGATAGCAGCACCTAGGTCTACCAGGACTCGAGGGATTATCATTTTTCCAACTTGTACTGAAACGGTAGGGTGGTCGGGATCACCATATTTAACTGGGGGGGCTTTGCCTGAAATTAGTGCAGACAAGTCTCCCATGACATGGACTGTGAGTGGATCCTTATATTTCCTACCAGGATTTTGAACACAAATGTCTCGCATTGTCCTAGCATAGATTGGTACGTCTCAGAGTGCTTGTAGTAGAGGAATTTCGACATACAAATTTTGTAATTCCCCTAGAATATTGAAAGTTGGTGGCTCAGGTGTTTTAGTCAAAGCTAAACGCTCAGGAAATGGTGGTTTTACTGTTTCAGCAGCATTATTAGAGGATGATTGTACCTCTTCAGGTACATCATGCTCTTTTGTTTCCTCTTTATCAAAAGAGGTAACATCAGCTATGGTAGGTTCTACTATTCTCCCAGATCGTAGATGAATATCATTGCATTGTGCAGGGAGAAGAGAAAGTGTAGGGTGGTTATGAATATCAATGCACTGCACAACTTTATTGTTGGGGTTAGGGTTAGGTTGTACAGGTAGCTGGGGTCTCATTATTTGATTGTTTTGTGGAGTACCTGATGGTAAGGAGAGTGGTTGTATAAATTGTGATTGAGGTAATTGATTTGGGAAGGGGAGTTGTTGTCCTCTCCAATTTGGATTCCATTGGTTTTGATATGGTTGTTGTTGTTGTGGAGGCCAAGGAGTCCACATTGATGGATCAACAAAGGGTGGGTTAATTTGTTGCATGGGTGGGTAATTCATTTGATTAGGGTATTGCATTTGATTATAGGGGGGGTAACTCATTTGATTGAAAGAAGGATAATTATTCCAACGATTAGAACATGTAAATGGCATGTTAGGATTCATACCTTGTCCCCGTGGTTGCCATTTCCTTCTCTGTGTCAACAGATAGATAGCTTCAGCTTCTTCGTCTATTGGTTTTAATGTTGCCTTGATCCCTGGTAAAGATGGAAATTGTTGAGTTTCATGATCTTTATCACAGATGGTGCAGATTGGCTTTTTTTCCAATGGGCATTCCCTTCATGGGTGCTTGTCTCTGCATTGAGAACAAAAGATGGACAGGGTTTCTTCTACTTCTGCTTGCTTCTTTTGAATCTACAGGGTGTCAATTTGTGAGGCAAAAGAGCTTAACATTTCATTTTTAAAACCTTCAAGTAAATTACCTATCTCGGCTCTTGTTGCTCCCCCACTGGCTGATTTTTGGACTCTTGAAAATGTGGTGTCCCTACTATTTGATCTATTTCTTGAAGCTCCTCTTGAACATATTTTGCATAAATTAACAATTTCATCGTATGATTCCTTAGATATGTCCCATTTTCCAAGCATATTCATCATATCTAGACAGTCATCCCTTACTCCTTTTAATAATATAGTTTTGAGAATATCTTTACTTACATTGGGGTGACTG
>ML805366.1:98877-111639 GCA_009831015.1 Picea engelmannii | reverse complement strand
TCAACCCAGGGAAGTCTGTTTATTTCAAAGGTAACCATGCACTATATATGCTCAATCTCAAAAGCAACCTAGAGTTGTAGTAAAAACTATATTAATCACACTTGCCTTGAATAAACTGAAGTTCTGACTTGAATTACAGGAAATCAACCTACTTATTGCAGAGCTTAAAGAGATGATTAAATTGAAGAATCATGGATTACATTAAAATAACAACGAGATACTGCAACAGGACAGACCAACTATTCTGTAACTAGAGAACATGACCCTATTCCCAAGAAGGAATCTTTAGCACCTGTTTCCGAACATTATACTTCATGAACTCATTGCTTAACTGAAATAATTGACATACATATTGAAGGCTATCTATCTCCTAATAGAGAACATGACCCTATTTCCCAAGAAGGAAACTTCAGCACCTTGTTTTTTATTAACACACTTTCATGAAAATAATTGAAGGCTAACTACTTCTAACAGAGAATAGGACCCTAATTCCTTCCCAAGTAGGAACCTTCAGCACCAGTCTCTAATTAGCACACTCATGAAAATAATTGAAGGCTAACTACTTCTAACAGAGAACAGGACCCTAATTCCTTCCCAAGCAGGAACCTTCAGCACCAGTCTCTAATTAGCACACTCATGAAAATAATTGAAGGCTAACTATTCCTAACAAAGAACAGGACCCTAACTCCTTCCCAAGCAAGAACCTTCAGCACCAGTCTCTGATTACCAAGATTTCATAAATTCATCACACAGGATTGCTAACTAAAATGATTAACAGTTACCCAAGCATGAACCACATGAAAACAATGTAACGTTCAGTAAAGCGGAGTTTTTGGCAAGACAGAGTTTAGTAGTGTTTCAGCAAAGCAGAGTTCATTAAATTAGTGTTTTAGCAAAACAGAAATTAATCAAGGCATAAACAGAGATCACACTAACACACTATAAACTAACGAGTGAATCTTGTGAAGAAAGTGGGCCCTCCCTTCTCACAAGATTCCCCTGAAACGAAAAGGCTAGAGAGAAATGCTCAGAACAGTCTTTTATTCATCTATCAATGTATCAAATTACAATCTAAAATGAAGTATGTCCTTCTCTGTAAACCCTTCTTAGTAAAAAAACTAAATATGATTCTCTTGAATGGTGATTTCCTCTTATTTAAAGAGGAAAATCCCTTCGATACAATTGATCAACAAATTACAGTTGTATCTCTGGGTCCTATTCTTAGTCAGATCGACTTTCTAAACTGGAATAGGGTCTCCTAGTCTCCTGCAACAGAATGTTATTACGAGTGTTGAGTGAGGTGTTGTTGTTACAGCTGGAGTAACAACTGTTTATTTTTTTCTTGTTACTGTTGTTGTATGTTTTTTCGGCATCGCAAATCGCGGGTTGTTTCAGCCACGGGATTTGTTCTGACTGTGTAGTCAATCTATGTGAGTTGTTGTTCAACATCATTGACCACGGACTGTGTAACAGCTTTAGCATCATCGACCACGGACTGTGTAATAGCTTCTGTGTTTCAGCATCGTCGACCATGGACTGTGTAACAACTTCCTCTATGTTTCAGCATCATTGACCATGGACTGTGTAACGGCTTCTTCTGTGTTTCAGCATCGTTGACCATGGACTGTGTAACAGCTTCTGTGTTTCAGCATCGTCGACCATGGATTGTGTAACAGCTTCTGAGTTTCAGCATCGTCGACCATGGACTGTGTAACAGCTTCTGAGTTTCAGCATCGTCGACCATGGACTGTGTAACAGCTTCTGAGTTGTTGTTTCAGCAACAGGCCTCAATGCTAATCTGCAGTTCAAACTGTTTCATCACTTATACATTTCTAATCGATGGTTAAGTACGAGAGTGATGTAAAATTATATGCAAAACATATTAAACGTATAGTAAAGAGAAGAGATGTTGTATACCTTTGGAAAGATAGGAAAAAGTGATAATATGAGTTTAAATGTGAGTGAACAAGAGTGTAATGGTGGCAAAAAGTACGGGCAAAAAGGTACATTGTGTGGTCCTAACACTCAACAAGAAAAAACTGCATTTATTAAATTGTTCAAAGAATTTAAAGATGTTTTTGCATGGACGTATGATGACCTTAAAACTTTCGACCCTAATATCATACAACATGTCATTCCTATGAAACCCCAAACCTTTCCCTTTCAGCAGAAATTAAGAAAAAATCACCCTAAGCTTGAACTGACCATCAAAAAAGAATTAAATAAACTCCTGAATGCTAAGATAATTTTCCCAGTTAGTCACACTCAATCGGTTTCTAACCTTGTCCCTGTTTGGAAGAAAAGTGGGTAAATTCGACTTTGCGTCGATTTCTGAAAACTTAATAGAGTGTCTGATAAAGACAACTACCCTGTCCCACCCATGTAACAGATCCTTCAATAGGTATCTGGTTCTGAAAGACTTTCCTTATTGGATGGTTTTTCGAGGTACAACCAAGTCCTGATGTCTCCTCAAGACCAACTTAAAACTACCTTTTTCACCCCATGGGGTACCTACACTTATCGAAAAATGCCATTTGGATTGATTAATGTCGGTGCCACTTTCCAGAGAGCGATGGACATCACTTTCTGAGGATTAATCAATCAGTCTGTCATAGTTTACTTAGATGATGTTACTGTATTTTCAAAAAACAAAACCGATCATCTAGCTCATTTAAGGGTTGTTCTACAGCTATGTCATAAATACGGCATTTCCTTGAATCCTAAAAAATCCATATTCGCAGTAGAAAAAGGTAAACTCTTAGGATTTATTGTGTCAAGCAAAGGGATGATTATCGACCCTGAAAGGACTCAAGTCATCTTGAAACTTCCCCCTCCTACATCTAAAAAGTCTATGCAGTCTTTCTTAGGCCAGATAAACTTCGTCAGGAGATTGGTCCCCAGTTTTTCTGAAATGGTCAGACCTTTACATAACCTAATTAAGAAAGACACACAATATCATTGGGGACCCTTAGAAAACCAGGCATTTAATGCAATAAAAAAGGCCATAATAGACACTCCTTCTCTCATGAGCCTTGACTTTTCCCAAGACTTCACGCTCTACACTTTTGCTTCTAACCGCTCCTACGTTGTCGTCCTTACTCAAAAGAACATGGAAAAAAATGAAGTACCCATTGTCTTTATGATCTCTGGTTTCAAAGGTGCAGAAATTAATTACCCAGCAGTTGATCAGCAAGCCTACGCTATTTTCAAAGCAGTCAAGCACTTTTGTTCTTATCTTTTGAAATCTAGGACGAAATTTATTGTCCCTTACCCAGCTGTCAGGAACTTGTTAGTGCATAAAGAACTAGGTGAAAAGAGGGCTAACTGGGTTACCTCCTTAAAGGAGTACGACATAGAAATTACCCCATCTCAAGTAGTGAGAGGCCAAGGGTTATGCAAGTTAGTTGTTGATTTAGCAGCAGGAAAACAAGAAGAAAATGATAGGTCAAACCTAGGATAGCACAAACAAAATGCAATCTGTTGTACAAAAAAATCTGTCAGTCCCTGGTATGACGATATAGAATTATGTCTTGAACATGGGTCATCCCCCCGTCACCTGGATCCCACTAAAATAAGAGAGTTAAGATTAAAGGTTGCCTCCTTTCATTTGATTAACGGTATCATGTTTCGTCAAAATTTTGATGGCGTACTGATGCATTGTCTTGAGAAAGACGAAGCAAAAAAAGTCTTACTAGAGTTGCATGCAGGAGAAGCTGGTGGGCATTTTGGTGGTGACACCACTGCCCATAAAGTTTTGAGAGTCGTTTATTATTGGCCCACACCTTTTATATATGTCCATGCCTTGTACCGCAAGTGTATTATTTTCCAAAAATCATCAGGGCGGTTACAGAAACCAGCCTTTCCTTTTGTTGATAGGCGAAATTGTCCATCCGTCAATTGAGAGAGTGGAACCGGTCCGGGGTTGTCTAAATAACCCAAGCCGTTTGGAATGAACCACCCTGACGGGTTTAACGGCTCCGTTGGCCGCTCTAAGGTCTCCTAAGAAAAACCAAAGAGAAAACTAACCTAAACTAACTAATCTATCTAAAACAAATAAAACTAACTAAAACTAACTAAAAGAAACTAAACTAACTAAAACTAAACTAATACACTAATCTAATTAAAACAAACTAATAAATGAAACTAAAACTAAATATAAACTACTCTAACTATTATATACAATTTACTAATTACTATTATACTAATTCTACTAATTAATCGTCTAGTTATCAATTATAATACAGCTTATTCACAAATATACAATATACACACTTGGCAGATTTACATAAAACCTGTAAAAATCAAATGTTTTCTGTCCTAAGACAGCCAGAGATCTTTTTGATTTTTTATATTTTATGAATAAGAAATAGAACTACTGAAATTAAAAGATCTAATATACTAAATCTAACTTACACTAATATATGAATTAAACTACTAATAAAAACAACAAACAAAAGACTAGCTAACCTGGAAGCGCTCCTAGTTTATCCTGCGTATGATGACTTCGAAGCTGGTAGGAGGAAGTAAACTCGCACCAGTTAATCCCAAAGCTTTTCGTAAACGATTGGCTGCGCTTCTCTTCGAGTTATTTACAGGAAAAACAAGACATAAAAGATCATAACAACTATATGATTATAAATCTCTGCAATAAGGGAAACCTGTTATGCAAAAACTTATATTTAACAATTCAATTCATGAAGAAGATAAACCTGTTATTCACAAACTGAATTAGACAATTATTATGTCTTTTATACACTTGGAAGAAACCAGATATGTATTACGATAATTAAAATTATATCATTTGCACTTGATTTAGATAGCTAAAGTAGTCATAAACCAGATACAAATTGATATACACAACATGAAACAAAATGTTGATATAATGAGAAGCTAAAGTTGTGACGAAACACCAAATTTTGCTTCAGTCTGTATTAGAACTCCATATCCTTGTTCTCCCACAAATGAGGATGAACATTATTACAAAAATCATAAGTATATATAACTCTCTCCACAGGGTAAAACCTCCCTGTGGATAATATCAAAATGTTTTACATAATCTGGGAAATATCCCAAAATCAACTAAACTAGGAAATCCAAATGTAAGTGAAATCTTTGAAATATCCCCTAACTTCTCATCAAAGCCACTGCCATTTCGAATTGATCTGCAATAGACCAAAAATAACCAATTAGAAAGACATTTCATTAACAAAACAATAAAAAATTGATCCTACAGACTTAGCTACAGAATCATCTGATTCTGTAGCTAGTCTAAAATAGCACACAGGATCAGATAGAGATCAAACGAAATCCTTTTTTTTTTTTTAAATAATCCAATTAAATTTTCTTTTAATAAACATTAAAAAAAATGAATCACTAATGGTTCAAGTAAATTTATCATTCAAATTAAACAAAATCGAAAGGGATGCAATCGAAACAGGATAAGAATGCTCTATTTTTTTAGTTGCCATAAAATCGGGTCAAATAGTAACCAAATTGTTTCATATCCAAATGCAATTAATAGTGAATCATATCGTATAAGATACGATGTAATTCAACACAATCATAATCGATTTGTTACGACTGTAACAATGTGCATAAGATTCATACTGTTTCAATCAAATACCAATATGGAAAGACTGTTACGATTATAGTCAAATAAAACATTCATAACAGCATCAACCAAACTTTGCCATAGATTTCGATCGCTGAGCGTTACACAGTCAACAGACAGGATCAAAATAGTGATCACAACCATCAACAACAGTGATAATCATAAACTGGGCAACAATCGAAACAAATCGTGACTGAGTCAAATATAGAAACAAATCCTAATACTGGGCATAATCACTTTCGTTCCCAAATCAATTTTAAACAATATATTTGTTGCAATATGAATCGAACTGATAACACGGTCAAAAAATGCGAATCGATTGGTTGGGTATAACAGTTATGATTCGTATCTATTCTCAATTTGGTTATGCATTAACAGAATGGTATTCGAATTGGTCAAAAAGACATGGAATATAAAATCATAATAGTTAACCATTATTGCCAACCATATCGTATAGAATATAACCAATTTCGAATCGAAACATTGAATGTGTTTGAAATTGAAATACCAGAAACAGCTTAAGTTTAGAAAAGATATTAACAACTTCAATAAGAAACAGAGTATTCAATTGAAGCCAAATTAAAACAATCAAATCCATACCACGATCAATCAAATCAAAGCTAAATCCAATCAAAACTAATCCGAGAAACGAAATTCGATTAATCAAAACAAAATTATGCATATAGTACATGCTTATGTGTCAAAGAAAATCCACGCTATAAACAGAGCTTATGAGCTTGTCATATAAATAGGTGATAGTCATACCAGTGAGGCTGCTCAAGCTATGCCAGTTTTGAATTAATGATCGTTGTAGCTGACTCCACATTCTTAAACAAAATCGAACCTGTTGTTCGTTGTTTCTTATCAGTGGCTGGTGATTTAGCCTTCTGACTGGTGAGCCTTGCAACTTCATATTCCAGAGCATGAATTTTGGACTGTAGCATTGGCACATCAAGGTAATACCTTTCTAACCATGAGCCACACTGATCACATGGTGGAGCGGCTGGTTCGGATAGAGCAGGAGGGGGTTTTGACGAGTCACCGGGGGTTTCACAAGGCATTTTGATGCCTGGATAATTAGGGTCATTTTTCAAGCAAGGTGGTAGGTTTTTCACAAAGTCATATGAGGGTTTGTCACACAGACCTTCTGAATAGGGATACTCACTTGCTAGGTAACATTTAACCTCCAAGTCAGAATCTTCACTCACCATGATAGGGTCAAGGTTGAAAGGAGTTTTCGGTTTGTTTCTTGCCATGTGAGAGATTAATCAGGCATTCTTTTTACCTTTAGAATTCGTAGTAGGTTTGGTTTTAGGCCTTTTAGCCACGGTTTTAACAGTTTCGACATCTTTGGTCACAGAATTAGGTAGGTCAATAGGTGAGTCGGGTAGGGGTTTAGGTAACAGAGCACTGTAAGGCACAGGGGGTACTAAATTGCTCTCGCTCACCATAGGTTTGTCAACCTGTGGCGGGCTTGAGTCCTCAAAATTATTGCAATTAATAAAATCATTCCAACAGTCTCGATGTAACCCCAAATGACAAACCACAAGCATTTTAATTAACCCAAAGTGAAAAAGGTTGTTATCGTCCTGGTTCCGTTTGTATCTTTTAGACATTTTAAACAGACTCATATGCAAGTAATAAGGCATATTAAGCTCATAGCCCATGAAAACCATAAGTAGCCAAAGGTGGTACAAGAAAACAAAACCATACAGGCCCTCGCAGGTGATAAACTACTTGGTTATCATCAGCAAGTAGTGTCAACGTTGCTTGAGCATATTCACGGGAAAACCTTTGTCACAGGAGCTCACCCTTCATGAATGGAAGAGAAATTTCCATGGGACATCTTCCACTTTGCAATTTTTTGACCATTTATGTCCAGTAGCAGGCAGACCGGTAGCTAAACTGAGAAATTGCTCGTCAATTTCCAATTGGACATCCCCAACCTTGGCTCGGCAGCCATCAAAGGTTAATGCGAATTGCCGATCCACGCAAGGGTTAAAGCCATCAAAATTTCGTATGAATGGGAACCATACAAATTCATCAAGGTCGTTGTAAGCACTGTCAAACATCAACAAAGCTTGGCAACCATTCGGTTCAGCCCTTACGACTGGAGCCATGGTGCGGGTGCATGGTAGGGTTCGGATTAAACACACAGGAGCAAAATCGTTTGGGCTAACAGCTGAGAACGATGAAAGGGGAAGCAAATTAATGTGCGTGTGCGAGGGTGGTGGCATTATCCACCGCCATGCATAGAAGTAATGACAAAGTACAACGTTGTTCAATCAATCATAACATAAACCAAAATATTCAGCCAACCCAAGAATTAATCGGTGGATAATATACCAATGCGCCATTAATCAATGTAAAACCAAAACCATAAATTAAATATGCGCCATTGTATAACTTCAAACTATTTCCATTCAATATGAAATCAAACTCATATGTTACCCACGCGCTTGTTGCATAATGTGTAATCAAAGTTTATAAAACATTGTGACAAGAGATAAAATCGATAAGCCAAGAGCTTATAATAATAAGGATCACATCATATAAAAACCAAAATCAACCATGACCCCTATATAATCAAGTATAACCCATAAATTTACATGCTCAATGCCTTATCAATTAAATAAAAGTCAAGTTGCGCAATCAAAGTAAGAATAGGCAAATGGACATAGCTTGAAAAATCATTCCAGCCACTTAATAATAAACCAAAGGTAAGTGCCTTTCAGAATATCAATGAAAAAAAATCATGACAGTTCAAATAACGATGAAGGATTTTTCACGCTTTCAGTCGTGAAAACTAAATCGAGAGCAATTTGCAAGTGTCGCAAGAAATGGAAATATCATCTATTTGCAAAAAGCAACGGTAATTTGAAGTTCAGAAGTCATAGGTGTAGGCAGCTTATAGGGCAATGGAAAAAATTGAATTGGCTACCAACAATGGCGACACACTGGGAGAAGCAGTTATCTCTATCAAAAGAAATAAGTTCAGATTAGGACAACAAAGAAAAATTTAACTTCAAAACAACCATCAGAAAATCGTACAAACATCATCATTTACCATCTTTTCCAGCGATGTTTTAAAAGATGAAAACTAATAACAGTCTTAAGATCAACATGTCACGATATTAATGATAAAATATTCAATATTGTTGGCATGGCCACTGCTACTAGCAGGCGTCCATAGCCTTGACAGGGTTGCCATTTAACCCACTCTGACATCTGTATCCTATCAAGAAGCTCTAGATCAGAGTAAAGGACTTTTAAAGAGGTTTCTTATAATTTTTTACAGATTTTCATGTACCCGACATTGCTTCGCTGCCAGCGGCCCTGTTCAGTACCCCGGCAAAGTTGTCTTGGCGCCATGCTTGCATTTACCCACTGCCAGCGGACCTGTTCAGTATCCCGGTGGGTTTACAAACACTTCCTACAGCTCTTATTAACATTTTTATTTTGTTTTTCTTTTATGTATAGCTGAGCGGGGTAACGCTGAAAAATCTTGGTATTTTATCATATTTTTTCAGACCTCATCAGAATTTTTTGACACTGTCCTTTATTCAGCTCCAGAAAATTTTTATTTACAAAACAACTTGCTATGATAGGGAGACATCCTTTTGAGTCATTCCTCTACAGAAAAGGGACAGCGTAACAAGATAATAGATGATCATGACAAACTTTGCTCAGAGATTGAAATTAGTAAACTTCTTTCAAACAACAAAATTTTCCAACATAAATATCATTTTTAGAAATATATCACTGATGTTCGTACAATCTTTCAGAAGTTATTTCAGTGAAGAAATTTTCCCATGGTCTTAATCTGAATGGCTCAGTGCACAAGTATGCATATGTTTCAAAAACACAAAAAACTGATCAATCCCAATCAAAACCAAAAACAGAAGGAAAGGAAAAATAAAAACAAAAGGAAATATTTACATAATATACAAGGGTAGTAATCAAGCGAAGTATCTTTTCAGGGCTTGGCCATTCACCGGATAGGTGTCAAGCTGCCCTTCAAGATTCTCCAATCAAAAGGAACTAGGACCCAACTTTTTAGCAATCAAAAATGGCCCAAGCCATAAATTTTGAAACTTGGTGTGCTCACCCTTTCCTTCGTGTGGTTTGTCCCACTTTAAGACGAGATCGCCTACTTCAAAATTCCTATCAGAAGTAGAACTAGAATCGAACCAACTTTTAATCAGTTGTTGATGTTGGTATAACTTATGCTTAGCTTGGGTTCTTACTTCTTCTAACTTCATCAAAGCGTTAATACGGATTTCTAAAGGGGGACAATCTTCTTCTTGAACTTTTTGTGACAATTGGAGAGAAGGAAGAAGAATGTGAGGTGGCAGAATGGCTTCTCTTCCATAAACGAGAAAAAAGGGGGAATTACCTATAGTGTCTTTGGGTGTTACCCTATCATCCCACAGTGCATTAAGCAGTGCATTGTGCCAGTTCTTGTGATTTTCAGCCACGATTCTCTTGATAATTTTGATCAAGTTCTTGTTTGTTGATTCTGCTAAGTCGTTACCCTGGGGGTAGTAACTAGCGGAATACTTTAGTTTTATTCCTTTCTCTAAGGAAAACTCACTCATCTCTAGAGAATAAAATTATGAAGCGTTATCAAAGACTAGACAATCAAGGATACCAAAACGAGTGATGATATTCGAGTTTAGAAAAGCGATCACCTGACTTGTGTTAACAGTTCTTAGCGCGGTGGCTTCAGACCATCGAGTAAAGTAATCAGTGGCTGTCACAATATACTTGTTTTTTTGTGAGGATGGACGGTTAATAGGACCTATGATATCAAGGCTCCATTGTTGGAAAGGAGAATCGACAGAAACGGGTTGCAAGGGGAAGGTTGGTTTTTGCAATCGCCCTAATGCTTTTTGACAAATGATACATTTACGGCACAAGGCATGGGCATCCCTAAAAGGCGTAGGCCAGTAGTAACCGGCTCTTAAAACCTTATGAGCAGTGGTGTCTCCACTGAAGTGACCACCAGCATCTCCTGCATGCAACTCAAGCAAGAGTTTTTCTGCTTTGTCTTTTTCAAGACAACGCATCAGTACGCCGTCGAAATTCTGACGAAACAGTATACCATTAACTAGATGAAAGGAGGCGGACTTTAGTCTCAACGCTCTTCTTTTGGTGGGGTCAAGGTGACGAGGTGATGATCCATGTTCAAGAAAAAATCTAATATAATCGTACCAAGGACTTACGAGGTTTTGTGCACAACAAATCAAACTCTGATCGCATTGTTTTAGGTTTGACGTATCACTATCTTCTTGATTTTTAGTTTCTGAATCAGCTACCAACTTACACAACCCTTGGCCTCTCATGATCTGTGCTGGAGTGATTTCTAAGTCATATTACTGCAAGGAGGTGACCCAATTGGCTCTTTTCTCTCCTAACTCCTTTTGCACTAACAAGTTCCTTACGGCAGGGTAGGGAACAATGACCTTTGTCCTTGACTTCAAAAGATATGACCAGAAATGCTTAACTGCCTTGAAAATAGCGTAGGCTTGCCGATCGACCATTGGGTATTTAATTTCAGCGCCTTTGAAAGCAGAGCTCATAAATGCGATGGGTACTTCATTGTTCTCGGAATTCTTCTAAGTTAGGACTGCGGCATAGGAACGATCATAGGCAAAAGTATATAGTGTAAAGTCTTGAGAGAAATCAGGGCTCATGAGAGACGGATCATCTATTATGGCCTTCTTTATAGCATTGAAAGCTTGGTTTTCTGTAGGTCCCCAGCGATATTGGGTGTCTTTCTTAATCAGGTTCTGGAGAGGCCTGACCATTTCGGAGAAACTGGGGACAAATCTTCTCACGAAATTAATCTAGCCTAGGAAAGAATGCATGGATTTTTTGGAGGTAGGTGGGGGAAGTTTAGTGATGACTTGGGTCCTCTCGGGGTCAATAATCATTCCATCACTAGACACAATGAATCCTAGTAATTTACCCTATTCTACTGCAAATATGGACTTCTTAGGGTTCAAGGAGATGTTGTATTTACGACATCGTAGCAGAACGGCTCGTAAGTGAGCTAGATGATCATCTTTGTTTTTAGAATAAATAGTCACATCATCTAAGTAGAC
The DNA here is from genome assembly GCA_009831015.1 of Picea engelmannii. Taxonomy (NCBI): domain Eukaryota; kingdom Viridiplantae; phylum Streptophyta; class Pinopsida; order Pinales; family Pinaceae; genus Picea; species Picea engelmannii. Next base: position 99,921 of record ML805366.1, on the reverse strand, counting down.
TACTATGGAGTGATTGATTAAGCCTCTGAAAGCAATGTCCATTGCTCTCTGAAAGGTAGCACCATCATTAATCAATCCAAAGGGCATTTTTCGATAAGCATAAGTGCCCCATGGGGTACGGAAGGTAGTTTTTAATTGGTCTGGTAGAGACATCAAGACTTGGTTGTATCCAGAGAAACCATCTAGTAAGGATATCCTCTCGGAACCAGATACTTGTTGAAGGATCTGTTCCATGGGAGGGATAGGATAATTATCTTTGTTAGATGCTTTGTTGAGGTTTCTGAAATCGACACAAAGTCAAATTTCCCCGTTTTTCTTCCGCACTGGGACGAGGTTGGATACCCATTGAATGTGTCTAACAGGAAAAATTATTTTAGCACTCAGGAGTTTATTCAATTCTTTTTGTACGGTCGGTTCTAGTTTAGGATGCATTTTCCTCAGTTTCTGTTGGAAGGGTAAGGTTTGGGGCTTCATCGGGATGACATGATGTATAATATTAGGATCAAACATTTTAAGATCATCGTAAGTCCATGCAAATACATCCTTGAATTCTTTAAATAATTTAACAAAAGCAGCTTTTTCTTGTCTAGAACATCCCAAGCCTAGATTGATACACTGAGGATTTTCACTAGTCCCTAAATTGACTTTTTCATAAGACAATGAGGAACTGTTGGTTTTGCAATTGATCGTCTTTTTAAATTTATCTTCAAAATAATAAAACTTTTCTAGTCTAACAATATATTTGGGTATGAAGTTTACCATGTCCGACAGAGCTTCAGAAGACTTCGGATTAGGTATTACCGTAAAGTCGTGCAAATTGTCGTCGTGCGTTTGTTCATCTATCACAGCGCCTTGAAAGGTTTCTTCCATGTGTAGAAAGTTAATGATATGTTGATCGTCATCAAATACTCTCCAGTTTGTGATATTGTCAGGAACAGATGGTCGAAACAATAGCTCCACGGAGAACGCGTTCGGGGATAAGCCTTCTGCAGGAAGAAGTTTGGAGGCAACATTAGCTAGTAGATCTGCTTCAGCATTATTTGA